>JBCEWC010001753.1:20991-38611 GCA_038996855.1 Solanum aculeatissimum | reverse complement strand
CTAAAGAATGAGCAAAGTAGTCAAATACAACACCCTATGTTTATTTGCCTAACATTCACTCCATTCTCTCCTGTAATATACTTACAGGGACTGAGCCTTCACCAAGGTAAAATCTACACTACTATCTCCCTGATATAGTTAGATTTCTACCTACACCAACCTTGAGAGTAACACACTCTACAAGGTTTTTGTCTTCTACACAAAAGAAAGAAACAACCGATGCACACACTGATCAGATTTCCTTTATAGACTAGGAACTGATCTTACATTTCTTGCGACCTACACAACACAAAATCATACATAGCCAGCTATTGTCATTTGCTTCGATCAGGTCCTCAATGCGCTGCTATTTTACATGCACTTGAATAAAAGCCAAGAGAGAACTTTTTAAAGCCTGAATATATCACTTTTCTTTTTATCAAAAAGTTATGTTGTTCAAGAGTCTTTGGGCTTCTTTTATACAAGGAAGTGTCACTGGACGGACTGCTGGTCCTTCAGTACACTTCTGATTAACATCTCAGCTACCACTGCAGCTTTAACAGCTGTGCTCCACCATCAACAATCTGATATGCAGCCTGATGTTCAACTGGTCCTTGCTGCAGTTTGTTGTCATAAAAAACTTCAATTCAATCTCAACTCAACACTAATGAACCTATAAAATTTGAAACTTTCGAAATCGCTTGATTCTTGTTTCGGAGTTCATAAAATGCTCACATGCGTTGTTCGGTGACACCAAGCCTACTTACACACTTGAAAGGCTCGTTAGAGACGAATTCGTATAATTTTCTAGGAAAAATGAGCAAAGAGCCCAAGCAACCCCAAAATCCGCGGGCTAACATCCACAAAACACTACCAAAATCGCCTAATTCCTATTCTAGAGCCCATAAAATGCTCCCAAGCATCGTTCACCGCCATCGTGCCTACTGGGACTCTAGGTGGGCTCGTTACAGATGAGTTGGTGTAATGTTTTGAGAAAAATGGGCCCGGAGCCCCGGCAGCCCCTGAATCCGTGGGTTAACACCCACGAAAAACTATCAAAATCGTTTATTTCTTGTTTCTTAGCCCATAAAATGCTACCAGACGTCGTTCGATGCCATAGAGCCTACTGGGACTCTTGGAGGGATCATTACAGACGGATTGATGTAATTTTTTGAGAAAAATGGGTCGAGACCTCGGCAGCGCCAGAAACCGTGGGTTGACACCCCAAAAAACTACCTAAATTGCCTATTTCCTGTTCCTTGGCCCATAAAATATTGCCAGGCGTCGTTCAGTGTCGTTGGGACTATTGGGACTCTTTGCTGGCTCGTTACGGATGGGTTAGTGTAATTTTTCTAAAAAAATGGGCCCGAGCCCCGGGCGGTGCCAGAAATCGTGGGCTAACACTCACGAAAAACTTTAGAAATTGCCTATTTCTGGTTCCTTGGCCCATAAAATTCTACCATGCATCGTCTGTCACCGATGGGCCTACTGGGACTCTTGGCGGGCTCGTTACGGATGGGTTGGTGTTATTTTTAGGGAAACATGGGTTCGAGCCCCGGGTAGTGCGTGAAACCATGGGATTATACCCATGAAAAACTGTTGAAATCACTTTTTTCCGGTTCTTTGACCCATAAAATGCTACCGGGCATCGTCCGCTAGATAAAAGGGCCTACTAGGACTCTTGAATGACGTGTTACGGATGGGTTGGTGTAATTTTTGGAGAAAAATAGGCGCGAGTCTGGGGCAGCGCCAGAAACCGTGGGCTAACACCCACAAATAACTACCGAAATCACTTATTTTCTGTTCTTTGGTAAATAAAATGCTACCAGGCATTGTCTGGCGCTAACAGGCTTACTGAGACTCTTGGCGGGCTCGTTATGGACGAATTGGTGTAACGTTTTTTTAAAAATGGGCCAGAGCCCCGGACAACGTTAGAAATCATAGGCTAACACTCACAAAAAATTATCAAAATCGCCTGTTTCCGATTCCTTAGCCAATAAAATGCTACCAAGTATCGTCCAACACCGTCGAGCCTACTTGGACTCCTGGTGAACTCGTTACAGATGGGTTGGTGTAATTTTTTGGGAAAAATGGACTCGAGCCTCAGGTAGTGTCAGAAATCGTGGGCTAAAATCTTACCAGGCGTCTTTCGGCGTCGCTAGGCCACCTGGGACTCTTGGCGGGCTTGTTATGGACCCCATCGTATGAGTTTTTGGAAAAGTTGGCCACGAGCCCCAAACAACGCCAGAAATCATGGGCTAACACCCACGAAAAACGGCTGAAATCGCCTGTTTCTTGTTCCTTGGCCTATAAAATCCTACCAGATGATCTCCAACCTTGACAGGCCACCTGGGCCTCTTTTCGAGCTTGTTAGGGGCCCCTTGGTATAATTTTTGGAAAAGTTGGCCCCGAGCCTCGGGCAGAGCCAGAATTCGTGGGCGAACACCCATGAAAAACTATCGAAATCACATATTTTCTTTTTCTTAGCCAATAAAATCATTTATTTCTTGTTCCTTGGCCCATAAAATACTACCAGACCATATCTAACCCCGGCGGGACACCTGGGCCTTTTTCCTAGCTCGTTACAGACCTCTCGGTATATTTTTTTGGAAAAATTGATCCCGAGGCCCGGACAGCGCTAGGAAACTTGGGCCAACACCCACGAAAAACTCCCCAAATTGCCTGTTTGTTGTTTCTTGGCCCATAAAAAACTATCAGGCCATAGCCAATCCCAGTGATCCACCTTGGACTTTTGCCTGGCTCGTTACAGACTCCTCGGTATAATTTTTTAGAAAAGTTGGCCCCGAGCCGCGGACAGCGCCAGGAATCGTGGGCTAACACCCATGAAAAACTGTCCAAATCGTCTATTTCTTGTTCTTTGGCCCATAAAATACTACCAGGCCATATCCAACCCCGGCGGGACACCTGAGCCTCTTGCCTGGCTCATTACAGACCCATTGGTATAATTTTTTGGGAAAATTAGCCCCGAGCCCCGGGCAATGCCAGGAACCGTGGGCTAACACCCACGAAAAACTGTTCAAATCGCCTAATTCTTTTTTCTTGGCCCATAAAACACTACCAGGCCATATCCAACCCCTGTGGGCTACCTGGGCCTCTTGTCTGGCTCGTTATAGGCCCTCGGTATAATTTTTTTTGGAAAGTTGGCCCCGAGGCAGCGCCAGAAATCGTGGGCTAACACACACAAAAAACTGTCCAAATCTCCTGTTTTTTGTTCCTTGGCCCATAAAATACTACCAGACCATATCCAACCCCGGCAGACCATCTGGGCCTCTTGCCTAGCTCGTTATAGGCCCCTCAGTTTAATTTTTTGGGAAAGTTGGCCCCAAGCCCCGGGCAGCGCCAGGAACCGTGGGCTAACACCTACGTAAAATTTCCCAAATCACTTATTTCTTGTTCCTTGGTCCATAAAATACTACCAGGTCATATCCAACCTCGGCGGTCCACCTTGGCTTCTTGCCTGGCTCATTACAGACTCCTCGGTATAATTTTTTGGGAAAGTTGACCCCCGATGCAGCGCCAGGAACCATGGTCTAAAACCCAAGAAAAACTGTCCAAGTCGCCTGTTTCTTGTTCCTTGGACCATAAAATACTACCAGGCCATATCCAACCCAAGAGGGCCACCTGGACCTCTTAACTTGCTAGTTATAGACCTCTCGGTATAAATTTTTGGGAAAGTTGGCCCCGAGCCCTGGGCAGCGCCAGGAACCGTGGGCTGCGCCAGGAACCGTGGGCTAACACCCACGAAAAACTGCCCAAATCGCCTATTTCTTATTCCTTGGACCATAAAATACTGTCAGGTCATATCCAACCCCGGCGGGCCACCTGGGCCTCTTGCCTGGCTCGTTACAGACCCCTCAGTATAATTCTTTTTGAAAGTTGGCCCCGAGCCCCGGGCAGTGCCAGGAACCGTGGGCTAACACCCACGAAAAACTGTCCAAATCGTTTGTTTCTTGTTCCTTGGCTCATAAAATACTACCAGGCCATATCCAACCCTGGCAGGCCACCAAGGCCTCTTGCTTCGCTCATTACAGACCCCTCAGTATAATTTTTGGGAAAGTTAGCCCCGAGCACTGGGCAGTGCCAGGAACTGTGGGCTAACACCCATGAAAAACTTTCAAAATCGTTTGTTTCTTGGCCCATAAAATACTACCATGTCATATCCAACCCCGCATGCCACCTGGACCTCTTTCCTGGCTTGTTACAGACCCCTCGGTATAATATTTTTGAAATGTTGGCCCCGATCCCCGGGCAGCGCCAGAAATCGTGGGCTAACACCCATGAAAAATTACCCAAATCACCTGTTTCTTGTTTCTTGACCCATAAAATACTACCAGGCCATATCCAACCCCGGCGGACCACCTGGACCTCTTGCCTGGCTCGTTACAGACTCCTCGGTATAATGTTTTGAGAAATTTGGCTCCGAGCTCCGGGCAGTGCCAGGAACCGTGGGCTAACATCCCTGAAAAATTATCCAAATCGCCTATTTCTTGTTCTTTGGCCCATAAAATACTACCAGGCCATATCCAACCTCGCTGACCACCTGGAACTCTTGCCTGACTCGTTAAAGACCCCTCGGTATAATTTTTTGGGAAAGTTGGCCCTGAGCCCAGGGCAGCGCCAAGAACCGTGGGCTAACACCCACGAAAAACTGCCCAAATTGTCTGTTTCTTGTTCCTTGGTCCATAAAATACTACCAAGCCATATCCAATCCCAGTGGGCCACCTGGGCCTCTTGCCTGGCTCGTTACAGACCTCACAATATAATTTTTTGGGAAAGTTGGCCCCGAGCCCCGGGCAGCGCCAGGAACTGTGGGCTAACACCCACAAAAAACTACTCAAATCACTTTTTTTTGTTCCTTGGCCATAAAATCCTACCAGGCCATCTCCAACCCCGTCGGGCCACCTGGTCCTCTTTCCTGGCTCGTTACGGACCCCTCAGTATTATTTTTTGAGAAAATTGGCCCCGAGCCCCGGGCAGCGCCTAGAACTGTGAGCCAACACCTATGAAAAATTGTCAAAATCGCTTGTTTCCTATTATTTGGCCCATAAAATTCTACCAGGCCATCTCCAATCCCGCCGGGCTAGCTGGGCCTCTTGATTGGCTCGTTACTGGCCCCTCGATATATTTTTTCTGGAAAGTTGGCCCCGAGCCTCAGGCAGCGCTAAGAACCGTGGGATAAGACCTACGAAAAATTGCCCAAATCGCTTGTTTCCTGTTCCTTGGCCCTTAAAATCCTACCAGGCCATCTCCAACCCCGTTGGGCCACCTAGGCCCCTTGCCTGGCTCGTTACGGACCTCTCGGTATAATTTTTCGTGAAAGTTGGCCCCGGGCAGCGCCTGGAACCGTAGGTTAACACCCACAAAAAATTGTCAAAATCACATGTTTCTTGTTCCTTGGCCCATAAAATCCGACCAGGCCATCTCCAACCCAGTCGGGCCAACTGGGCCTCTTGCCTTGCTCGTTACTGACCCCTCGGTATTTTTTTTTGAGAAAGTTGGCTCTGAGCCCCGGGCAGCGCCAAGAACCGTAGGCTAACACCCATGAATAATTGTCCAAATCACATGTTTCCTGTTCCTTGGACCATAAAATCCTACCAGGCAATCTCCAACGTCGCCGGGCCACCTAGGGCTCTTGCCGGACTCATTACAGAACCCTCAATATAATATTTTGGGAAAGGTTGCCCCGAGCCCTAGGTAGCGCCAGAAACCGTGGGCTAACTCCCACGAAAAACTACAAAAATTATTTTTTTCCTGTTCCTTCACCCATAAAATCCTACCAGACGATCTTCAAAGTCATCGGGCCACCTGTGGCTTTTGCCGGGCTCATTACGGATCTCTCGATATAATTGGAAAAGTTGACCTTGAGACCCGAACAGTGCCTACAAGGGCTAGCATGCATGAAAATGGAGTAAATCAGCCAATTCTTGTTGAGTGGCCCTAAATGCTAAAAAAATGTATCGCGGATCAAGCCGAGGCTATTTGAATTCTTTCCCAAGTCGATACGAATGGTTCTATAAAGGTTTTAGAAAAAATGACTAGAAGTCTTACTACCAAAAAATGCATGGACTAACACACGAAAAAATAAAGAAAATCATCAAATTTTGGTTGAGTGAACCCTAAATGCTAAAAAACGTGTCGCAAATCCGATCGAAGTTGTTGGAATTCTTTCCAAGATCATCACAAACGATTTTTTAAAGGTTCCAAGAAAAATTGATTGCAAGCCATACCATCAAAAAATTCATGGACTAACACACACGACAAATAAAAAAAATTCCTAACTCCTATTGAGTTGCTCCTAATGCTAAAAAATGCAGTGCGAATCAGGTCAGGGCTATTAGAATTCTTTCTCGGGTTATTACGGACAATTCTATAACGAATTTACAAAAAAATTGATCAAAATCCATACCACCAAACAAGTCCACAGGCTAACACAGATGAAAAAATGGGAAAATTGCCTATTTCATGTTAAATGACCCCTAAATGTCCAAAAAAATGCAGTGTAAATCAAGCTGGTGCTATTGAAATTCTTAGCCAGGTCATTGTAGATAGTCTTGTAAAGGTGTTTCGAAAAAATTGATCGAAAATCATACCATCAAAAAATTTTATAGGCTAACACACACAAAAAATGAAAAAATGCCTAATTCCTGGTGAATGGTCCCTAAACGCTAAAAAATTGTGGATCAGGATGATGCTATTAGAATTCTTTTCTAGTCATTATAGACGGTCTACAAAAATTTCGCAAAAAAATTGATCGGAAGTCATACCACCTAAAGATTCATCGACTAACACATGAAAAATGAAGAAAATCATCTAATTCTTGTTGAGTGGCCCTTAAATGCTAAAAAAATGTGTCGTAGATCAGGCCGGTGCAATTGGAATTCTTTCTTAGGTCATCATGGACGGTTTTGTAAAGGTTTTGAGAAAAAATTAATCAAAAGTCATACCACAGAAAAAGCAATGGACTAAGACACACGAAAATTGAGAAAATCACATAATTTTTGTTGGGTTATTCCTAAATGCTAAAAAATGCAATGCAAACCGTGTCAGGGCTAGTTGAATTATTTCACAGATAATTACATATGATTTTATAAAGATTTTGCGAAAAAATTTATCGAACGTCATACCAGCAAAAAGTTTATGGGCTAACACATACGAAGAACAGTAAAATCGCCTAATTCCTTTTGTCTGGCCCCTCAATGCTAAAAAATGGACTACTGGAATTCTTCCCCTGGTCTTTACTTACAGATGGTTCTTTAAAATATTTGCAAAAAAATTAACCAAAAATCATACCATCAATAAATCCATGGACTAGAATCGCCTAACTTTGCCTAGAATTTAATTTTTTTAAAAGGTCACATAAGGGTAATTATTAAATATCAAGAAAATTTTATCACTTAAATTAGTTTAGTTACAATTATATTAAAATAAGAGAGGTGAATATAATATATCAACTATTCTTTAATATATAATCAGAAAGGGACCCACACAATTTGAGCTCAAACTAAATCCATCACACATTTTTAAAATTGATAACGTTGTATTTCTATTTCATGACACATAAACTCTAAAAAAAAACAAGATTATCAAAAGAATCTTCAAAATCAAGTAAAGAAAATCATCAAATGCAATGACAATGATTTATATTAATTGACCTAATCCCTGTACAAACAAGATAATGTCATGCTCTTCAGCCAAAGGTGAAAAGCATTAATCTTTACAACTGAAACAAAACACAGTTTTGAAGAAAGAAATTTCACCAATTATCAAAAGAATCTTCAAAATCCCAGTTTTTCTCCAAGTATGACGTCCTCCGAATTGCGAGGGTGCTTGCAGCAGGACCATAACGAATAGGCAAAACCAAATGGTTTCCTGGGGACTATAGCCTAGCACTACTACACAGAACGTTTTCAAGATAAGAATGGCTACCTGGCTTGGTTTTCATCATCTTCAGCGATGTTGAATAGGAACTTTGGAAGGGATGCAATACGAGGAAGATGAAGGAGCAAGTCGCCAAAGGAGTCTATCCTTGGAATACTAGGTGTCGGCTTACCACCAGCAAAATCATTGTCGTTCTCTTCGTCATTTCCCTTGTTCTCACAAGCAGAAGAGCTAGAAGCATCATTGGATTGAACAGGTTTTTGCAAATGATTTTCTCCGTTTAAATTGGGCTCATGAGATGTGGTAGGATCCTGCAGGAGGCAGCACAGAGAGTTGACTTTCTTCATGAGAGATTTCTCGTCTGAAGCAGTTGCACATTGAGTGTCGCTCAGCCACATCTGTGCAATGTTCTCCAGCATGTCCTTGCATTCTAAGGCCTCATCAGACTGCAAATTTCCAGAATTAATCTGTTGCGAAATGCAGTTTTCAATGTGGCTAACAAGGTCGGTCATAGACATTGATGGACGGAGTCCGGGCACCTTCAACTGCTCCAAGTTTCGCATCCCATGGGAATCATAGCCTACGCTGTTTGCGTTTTCCCCAACAGCATGTGTATCCATCACTGAAGATAAGAAGAAGAATCAGAGTCAGTGACAACTTTGGCATAACAGCTTCCATCATACAGAAGTAATCTACAACTGAATGTGGAGTAAAAATTAACCTGGTACCAAAAAACTTAGTATTTGAACTTCAACAACTTCAACAGATATGGAAAGGGAATAACATGGAATGCTAGCTATCTGATTTCATTTATCATTTAAACCCCCTGTTAAACAAAACATATGCAACTTTGGATTAAATTGTAGGGAAGCACCAACATCAAGAAACTGACAAACGCACATGGATTATCACCTATCTTATTATATTCAACCTCTGTTTACTGAACTATATGCAACTTCTGATCAATCCTGACCCATACGCTACAAATTGTAGGAATGACATAGAAGTTTTAAACATAGCCATAGATTTCATGAACTTAAAGATCAAAGTGGAATCTCACCAAAGATATCAAAACCCCACTATTCAATCAGAATGATAAATTTATATCCATGTTTAAAGATGACAGATTATCTTGTCCGAGTAGTCCATGAAGAAAAACAACGTAGAGAAGAGTTGAGAAAAATGGGGCTGAAGATGGAAATGGAATGATGGCACTAAACATGGTAGGGGTGGAGAAGGGCAGAACCAATCTACTCATGGAATATTTAGAACAGACAGGAAGAACTATTTACCTGAGCTTATTATAGCCAATCTACACAAGGAATATTAAGAACAGACAGGAAGAACTATTTACCTGAGCTTGGAGAAGGGGCAGAACCAAGGAGATCAGGTTGTTCAAAAGACACTGAAGATGACTGCGCTGCAGCAGGTGATGCTGCATCTTGGATACTTGATAGTGGGGAACCCTTACCAGAACCAAGTGGATCTAAGCCATGGTTATTCAATTCATCAAGATTTTCAAACACAGTAGCTTTTGTATCAAAATATGGAGATTCCAAAGCTAATTCAGGCTGTCGGCTCAGAGAGTTCAGCCGCACGTCACATTGGATCAACTTTTCATAATGCTTATTCAAGACACCAGGTGGACACTGTAGAAAGTGTTGCCTATACAGATCAAAAGAGTTATTCATCACCAACATCATTAGAAGCTAAACTACTGACGGAATACATAAGGTGATTCAGTTACTCAATGTTTTGGTGTATTTTTAAGGTGGGGATCACACTCCACTGCTGATCTGTTCCTCAATATATTGGTAAATATTTAAGTGCTTGTGAGCCAAAATTTTGATCATCCCTAAAGTCAAATTGTTATTAAATACAGAAATGTGTCAATTCTTTTCAGAACTAACAAAAAAGGGAGAGAGAGGCATACATTTGGGAAATGGGGAGTAGTTATCATTTAACCAAAATAAAAATTATACAACACTTTCTTACCAAACACATCAACGACTAATTATCAGTTGCAACACGTAACTGCTTATTTACAAAATCAGTTCCAACACCAAAAAGTGATTTACACTTGGTGCTTATCAAATACTTTAAATCAGCTAGTCCAAATGAGCTCTTAGTCTAGTCATCACTCCATCACTATACTAGTTTCTCTGATTGTTGGAAAAACAAGGGGAAATGAAAGCAGTGAATGTTATTAATTTATTGATAAATGTAAGTATGGCTTGACCTGCGAAGAATTTTTTGAATCGAAGGATAAAAATTTGTTGGATTTGCATAGTCCAAATGCAATCAGTTTGGTGTCTTTTTGGCTGGTGAACCACACTTACACCAACAAAATATGACTCGAAAAAATTGATGAAAATATAATATTCTATGAACCAATAATTCACATTGTAAGTCAGCGATTTCACCACTCACATTTTGTGTTAGTATAAGATATTGCAAAAAAATAGATATTGGACAAATGTCAAAAGAAAGTTAGCTTGTGGATTCATCTCCCCAAAAAAATGATAGCTTGTGGATTAGTCATTGGACACTTGGTTTGATTTTGACAAATATCCTCAACTTTTGTCTAGAATGTCAGAAATGCAATGTTTTGGGGATCAGTCATTAGTCATAGAATACTTGTCCACATCCTTGATGACCATAGTTTCTACACCCTATAAACATCATGTATTCACCATTTCAGTACCAAAAGTTAGTCTAATTATCACTCCATCAATACAACTCTCTTCCATAACTTGTTGATTTTGTTGTTTAAAGTTTATTGTTCTAGCTGGCTCGGGTAGAGAGGGCTAGTTTAATCCTGGAAAACTCACACGGTTGAAATAGTTTCTTACGACAATGCATTGCACAATTTTTTTTTCAAATCCGAGTGGAAACAAAAACATAAATGATTTCTTCACATGGGTCTAAACCCTATGTAGATATAGGAGGTAGCACCACTAATCGAGTTGCGTGAAATCAATTGAGGTGCAGGCAATCTAGCCCGAATGCAAAGGTTACAAAAAATGCAGTGCACAACTCAAGCAAAATTTATATTAACTCATAAATAATATTTTTTTCCTTGTATTACTACATGAGACCTGCTATTTTTCATCACTTGCTCGTTTTGTTATTTAAAATTTTATTTTTCCTGTTCCCTCTGATAGAGGGAGTTGTTTAATCCTTGGGAAACTTTTTTTTCCTTGGATAATAATCTAGAAGGTCCAATCCCAAAACTCGAAGAAAGATTGCCCACATGGAGATGGTCTAACATGATGAAAATAATCTTGAAAGTGGTCAGTACACATGTATCCAGCATGTGAATAAAACAATATTTATTTAGGGACTAAATAAGTATCCTACAGTCGAGATAAGACTAAATACTAATGGTCATTTCTTAACAGAAAGTAAAGATACTTTACCTATTCAAGCTAGCCTGTCCACCAGTGAAATCTGAAGTCGCTTGCCAAAGAGTATGCTTTCTGGGTTGTGGATTTGTCTCCTTGAAGAAGAGGGGCTGTCGAGCCAACTGAATCACAGAAAACCATAAGCTACAAACTGAAGATAACACTACAATCTCTTAGAAAACAAAAGAAGAACTAGAGTGTCAGTATAATTGTTCTTTCAAACATTTACAATGTTCAATTCACATGATGAAGTATTTTTGCCTTGGGAGGTTCTTTTATAGAACTTCATCAAAAACTTCTCTCGTAGGTAAAAAAGAAATATTCATTATGGTGATTAGGCACTTAAAAAATTAGTTTAGACAGAGCCCCCAAAAGTGTGTCCTAGTAATCAATAAAGTGAGGAAATCATGAGGTTTCTTTCAAATACCCGAGGAGACAAAAAACAAGTGATTTCTTTCCATCTGCCCAATGCCTTGGGGCAGAGTTGCCCAATAATTGTGCAGGTGTGAGGTAGTAAATTCTGATAGATTTAGGTGGCCCAAGACATCACTTTCCTTAAAAAAAACACATTGGAAAGTTACGCCTTACCACAAGAGTCAAACTGCCTGGACCATTCTCTGGACAGCTCGCCTTCAGCCCCATGATATCTGACCATTGAATCTCAATTTTACTCTTGAGACCACCTTCAAGAATTTCCCAAACAAGCTTATGCTTAGCAAAGTAACACTTTGCCACCAAATCACCTTCATATCTAGATGCATACTAAAACGAAATAGAAAAATTAGCCCAAAAGAAAATTACTCGCAGATAATTAAATCACAGCACACAAAGTTCATGGCAATTACTTCCCAAGACCCGATCCTTAGAAGTGAACCCGAAAAATTTGATGCCTTCAGCTTGTCAGTTGCTGCTGAAGTGGATGCACGTCTTGTTTCCTGATTTCTTACAGCAGTAGGATTTTCAGGTGCTGAAGGTGCAACGAGGGAAGCATTGTTTTGTGCCAGCCTCATCGTGATTAAATCTAACAAAGATGGAGTCTTTTTCAATTTCAGACCTAAAGGACTTGGCTCATCAAGTGGATTGTATTCTAGGGGAGAAACTGGAAATTCATCATTTCCAGCCTCCAGCTGTTAAAAAAGCAGGAGATGAGGTTAAGTAGATGAAAATTAGAGACCCTCAGTCACAAGTCAAACACAAAGAAAAAACAAGAACAAAACAATAACCAGGAGACCACCTTAGCAAACTCTGAAAAGAAGCTTAAAAGATCATGCAAAAAAGATAAAGTGCTTCTTTCAGCTTGTAACCCTCCCACCTCCCCACTCCAGCCCCACCCCAAAAAAAAACCTCTGTAGCCCAATAGAAATAAATTCTGCGGCATGTACCATAAAGCGTGCTAAGGCCTCATTTTCGATGCAAATACAAGACATCTTGAAAGAGAGGAGTATGGTCATCAATATGAGTTTTCACCATCCTACAAGCAAGAACTTATGTATCTCAACAAGACATTAATATCTGTTCGGCAGAACAGGTCCAGTATTCCAGATATGTCAGTGCCCCTTTAGCCATTTGCTTATTCAATTAACAGTTGCTTAACATATCAGATAATAATGGAGTCTCTTTCCCAAATCAAAAAGATATTGATTAGGCATATTTGACAAGTATGAAATCATAATCTTCCCCCATCTGAAACATAAAAACTCCAAAATATAAGGAGGGAATAATAACTTAATTCTTAACCAAAAACCTATGAGCTACCCTCTAAAATTCACACCTTCTAAGATTCACTCCTGAAGTCGCATCTTTGCTAGAACTCAAATAAAGTACTCCCCTGTTCATTATTACTTGTCCACTATACTAAAATACATTTTCACTTTTACATGTCACTTTTAGTTGGCATATCAAGAGAGAAACATATTTTTCTCATGTTCTGCCCTAGCATTAATTATTTATTTTCCAAATATTTCCCAGGACCTAAGATCAAACATCAATTATTATGGGTATTATCACAAAATATGCATATTAATCACTGTTTCTTAAAGGGAGTGAAAAGTCCAACCTAGTCAAGTATAAACTTGAACAGAGGGAGTACTTTCAAATTGCTCTTTGCCCAAGATCTCCTTCAAACTTGGTGAAGTATCAAAAAATGAGGCCAATATAACAGTCTCCTCTTTTACCTTTTCTTTTTTATCTGCGAGGTTCGAGCAATGCATATACCCACCACAAACACAAACAGTTGAACAATAATCCTATTCATTATTTCTTACAAGAATCCATCGTTAAAGAATTTTAAAAAGGTCATACTAATATGAAACAGCAATATCCTATACCTAAAACCAAACGGACTCTTTCTACATTCAATAGTTGAACTTCAATCAAATTACTACTAATGGATCCAAGGGTGTGGTCTAGTGGTTGGATTGAGAATCATGAAGGTGTTTTCTTCTCATTTGTCCTATCCTTAGTGAATAGAGTTACGTAAAATTAGTCGAGGTGAACGCAAGCTGACCCACACACCACATTTATCAAAATAAAGAAAATCAAACTACTACTAATTCATCAAGCCCTCTAACACTTTGTTTAGATGGTTATTACGTATTATTTCACAATGTATCATATTGTATTGTATTGTGTTGTATTATATCATATCGTATTGTTTTAATGAATACAACGGCTAGATAGATTGTATCGTTCTCCACTGTTACATAGTGCCACACATCAAAAATTTGAATGATAAACCTATAAAAAAGTAGGATACGGGATAGAGCTACTTTTAAAAGACAGGATAAAAGATAAAATAAGTTAAGGACAAAATAAGAAGAGAATATTATGGTAAAGATGTGAGCTCACGGAATGGTGTGTTACACAAAATGAGCCTTTCCATAGTTACCTAACGATGGATTTAAACTATACAATACAATGAAATTTAAGTAACGACTAAAACAAACATTGTATCTAAACTACCAATACAATACAACACAATGGGTAACAGCCATCCAAACAAGGAAACATCAACAAAAGAATATCCAGCAAATTTATCACCTTTACAAAAACAATCAGAACCATTTCCTCAGCTAAAATCACTTTCTTCCAAGTTAAATAACAATAAACAACAACAGCATAACAACAATAAACAACAACAGCATACTCAGTGTAATCCCAAAACTAGGGTCCATAGAGGGAAGAGTCTACACAGACCTTAACCCGGCTCAAAGACACCAGTAAATTAAACAACAAACACTTCCGATCCAGTGAAAAAAATCAAAAAAGGACAAAAAATACCTGATTAAAGTTCGAAGAAGCAGAAGAAGTCTTCGAACGTTTACTAAGCGGACCATGTTCATCTTCAAGAGGATCTTCTACCTCAAACTTCACCGGAAACGACGCCATTCCCGACGACATCATCAACTCAACCATTAAAATCCAAAAAAATCCCAAAAAAACCCCAAAAAATTGGATTTTGCTTGAAAACGAAATTGAGATTCAGAGAAATGGAATCGAGGCCTAGGATTTTTTGGATTTGAATTTGTATTGGAAAATTGAAGAATCCAAAAACCCTAGGAAACAAGAGAAAAATTGGGAATTTTCCTTTGAGAAGAAAAAAAAAAGAGAATTAGATAATATAAAATGGTAAAGAAAAAGTGAAAATATATATAAGCAAAGAAAGCAAAGTCCAATGATTGACTCATACCTAAGGATATTGACTATTGTACCCTTTGGAGGATCCGACACGCACTCAATGTCATTTTTTCGAATCATACCGAAACTATTTTCAAGTTTATTTGAATTCTTTATTTTACACTTTGTTTGGATGGTTTTTATGTATTGTTGCTAGGGGGTTCATCTGAACCTTTATCGTCAAAATATACAGTAGATGTTGAAACTCTTTCGTCTAGTTCGTGTATTTTTTTTTTTTAGGTTTTGAACTCCCTTAATTAAAATCTTAGCTCCGGCACTTGGTATTATTTTGCATCATATCGCACTGTATTGTTTAATAGATTGTATCATTTTCTTCGTCGTTAATGATGTCACATATTCATAGTTTGAATGACAAATGTACAAAATAGTAGATGTCGAGCCCCTTTCGTCTAGTTCATGTGCTTGCTTTTTCAAAATTTGAATTCCCTTAATTGAAATCCTGACTTCGCTACTAGTATTATTCGTATCGTATCGTACTATATTGTTTCAATGAATACGATATTTGGATATTGTGTCGTCCTCCGTCATTACATAATGTCACATATTCATAACCTGAACGACAAACGTACAAAAAATTATAGAATGCAAGGTAGAGCTACTACAAATGAGTAAGATAAATGATAAAATAGAATTATTAAATAATAAGTAAAGACAAAATCAGAAGAAAATATTAAGATAATCACATAATCACACCAAATCGATCGTTACACAAGATAAATCTTTTCGTTATTACTTAACGATAAATTTAAACGATACGATACAATCAATTAAGGGACAATATTGTAAATTCACATTATATTAAATATATGCACGTGAACCGGTGGGCATAGGAAATTGGGCCCATATTCTTTACATATGTTTGGTGGAATGTGACACCTTTTTTTAATTTCTTTTATTAATTAATTAAACAAAAAAATCAAATTTGTTTATATTAAATAAATATATTTTTACAATAACATCTTGTTAGAATAATAATTTAAAAAATTGTGACTAAATAGCACATTTTTACAAAGAAATTTGAGTGTATTAATATTTAATATTAACTTTATTTCCATTATTATTTGAGTTTAATTTTGCTTCTTATTTTAGGAAAAAAAATTATTTTGTCCTTGATTTAGAAAAAAATTATAGTATTGAGATTGTTATATATGTAAAATAATAAATTACTTAAAAAGAATATGTATATCTTTATTCGTTATTCGTGTCTTATCTTTCAACTATCTACATTCAGCTTGTTTTGCTAAAACGTAATAATAAGTTAATGTTAAGTCTACACTTAATAAATAATTCTAATAGGGACAAGTTTGATAAATTTTTTCTCGAAATATTTAGTCAAATGACAAGGACAAATACGAAATGATTTGCTAATGACGAACGGTAAAATTAAATTGTATGATACATAATTCGTGTCTTATCTTCTAACTATCTACATTCAACTTGTTTTGTTAAAACGTAATAATAAATTGATGTTAAATCCACATTTAATAAATAATTCTAATAGGGACAAAGTTGATCATTTTCTTCTCGAAATAAGGGCAAATACAAAATGATTTGCTAATGACGGACAGTAAAATTAAATACAAGTCAAAATTAAAATTTAATAGCTGAACATATCAGAAAATGACACATGAAGATTGAAGACAAATCAGATGTAACTAGACATGAAGGCTAATACGATTTATTATTTTTCTTTTATCATTTATTTCATCATTTACAACTTTTATTTGATACTTTAATTATATTAATCTAGCCATCTCATCATCTTAATTTTCATGTCATTAAACTATTTTAAATAAATATACTTATTATTCTAAATTACATATTTAAGGATAAATATAAACAATCTCCAATAATATAAGAGCAAAAAGTTTTATTTTTTCCAAATTTTTATTTTTATTTTTCTGTCACTTTCCCTTTTTAAGTAATGAATTGACAGTTAGTTAGTGGCTCCTTTTCTGCAATTGTGATTGTTTTATATTTAATTATTATTTTTATTATTTTGATAAAAGGAAATGTATGGACCCCAAAAAAAGAATTTTATGCATTTTCAACTAATGGGGCTTTATGAATTAGATTCTTCTTGCTTTATTTAAATTTTTTTTATATATTGGAGTCAATATATATATAAATATAAAGAATAGATGATGAGTCATCACATTAGTTTATCAGAAACGATCTTTTTATTTCTGTGAGGTAGGGTTAGATATCGTCTACCCTCTTCAAGCCCCACGTATGAGATTATATCAGATATGTTGTTATTGTTGATGTTGGAAGATGACTTAGCATGTATAAAAATTTGTATCTATTGATAACTGAGATATCTCAGAGAACTAGTGGCACACGTTTCAAAACTTGAGGGTTCAAACTCGTGATAGACACCTAAATAAACAATTAACAAGGAAGGGACAAGTTGATAAATTTACATTGTCAAAGAAAATAGACTTCTTATATTGATAATCGAGAAATCCTTGAGGGTCAGTGATACATGGTTTGAAACTTATGATGTGTGCATGATGGCATTGACTCACACTTCACATTGTACGCTATTGCTATTAGACAAAAGCCCTTGCCATAACATAAATCAGTATCTTTATAGTAACCTTACACAAACATAAATCATAATTACAATCTATGAATAACAG
>JBCEWC010001753.1:0-20891 GCA_038996855.1 Solanum aculeatissimum | reverse complement strand
ACGCTCTTACCATTAGACGAAAGCTCTTGTCATAACATAAATCCTTATCTTGATAGTAATCTTACACAAACATAAATTATAATCACAATCTATGAATAACAGAGAATAGTCGATCAATATAGACATCGGACACCAAAAAAAAAAGAGAAGAGAATAATCTACCATACAAGGCAAGTTAAGAAAATTGAAGCTCACTTGCACAAAAAACTTACAAATGATCATTATAAGTTGATGTTGAAGAGTTTCTAGTAAAAACTTACAAGGGAAATAAGAAACAGAATTTACTGGTGCTTAAGTCTAAATGACAAGAAAAATCATCAGTACAAAGAACTTCAGATGGATTAAAGTTGGAAAAGTGTATCAAGCAATGGAGTTTCTTCAACCTCTACACAAAAAGAGAGAACCCCGTCGGGCTCTGGCAAATTGATGAAGAGTCTGTATTTAACAGCAGCTCGACCCTAATTGGCTCGGTTCACCTTCAAGTAAGGCAATGCACCGATTACATTGTTGTAATCACTGCGGTCAACTTGTACCTGTGCACACAAACATCAGATGATGAGCTTACGCCAAAAATTAGAGTTTCATTCTCCAGCAATTGCACACACGTTCATTCTCGATGATTGGGTTCAAGTTATATATCTTCTATTCCCTTAAGCCATTACTCATTTTAATAGCCTTTCAATACTTGGGTATTGATCTTAGGAAGGAAAGGTCTGAATACTTGGTAGTTGGTAGCAAAGTAGCAACAAATTTTTACTTTTTCGATAATCGTGATGTTTGGGCCAACTTGCCCGCACCTTTACTGATTCCACAGGGTACCTATCAAAGCAGCAATAGACTTATAGGCCATGACTAACAAGAGTTTTATGAGTGTTGCAGGACATTTTGGTGAATCACTTAATCATGATGAAGCTGGAAAGGATTGACTGAATTGACAAGGGTGATACCTTTTTCAGACAGGCAAACATTATGAAGCTAATGAGTGACAAAGCATGAGCGAGATTTAGCCGGTGGTGTCATAAATATGGGCAGATAAGTGGTGCAAATTTTGATGAAACTGTGAAGGAAAAGGCGATGCATAGGTAGGGCAGTGGGAGCAGATGGTACGAACACCATTTGAGGCCATCTTTATCTAATACAAGCGGTTTTGTTAGAGATATAAGGAAACTAAAGGTAAAAGGGAGCCAGTGGGGACTTCTTTGCCATTTCTAGAAAGTGTTATGCAACAAAATTAACAATCCCAAAATGCACGGTGGAAGAAAATACAACGATTTACCCTGCATCAAAGATGCCAAAAACTAGAGCTATACCTAGGCATGACGAGAAATAAACATGAATCATTGTGTTGGCCGTTGGGCTGTTATAAATAATTAACTTAAACTTTACAGCACACTTACAGAACGAAGACAAATTATTGGGCAATCATGGAATGAAGACTTTCTTCTTTATTAAGAAAATAAAATCAAACTGTCTCAATTGGTTATTGATGTGCAAGAAGTTACAAGTTGAGTTTGGAATGCCGAACTCTGTACATGATCATTGAAAGAGATGCTAAGTTGGTCCTAACCAAAAATAGAGAACCTATGGACAAAATTATGGAGGATCGTAGATAATGCGGCCAGGTTTGGCTCTTTTGATCCTAAATGAGGGTACAGTTCCAACTGTCCATCTTAACAAGACCCTTCATTCCATGCTCTTTGGCTCCTTACTTGCTTGATCAAAACAAAAAACAAGACCCTTTACTTGATTGGGGGAGTCCAGCAAAAGAGCATGGAATGAAAACTTATTTGAATTTATGGGAACCAATATATGAACTGTTCAGCATTATCTTAAAAGAAAGTATCTAACAATTGCGTAAACGACATTCTAACTCTCCTAGGTACCAAACAATATGCACTTTGCTAAGAAGAAAAAGTTACTTCTCCTAGGACAATGGACATTTTTATTTTACACATCCACAAAAATAGTTGAAACAGGTCCAAATGAAGCGAAATGAATCATGAAGATCCTATATATGACCCCAACTAGATAGGGATTTTGAGCATAATTGTTGCTGTTATTGTATCCACAAAAATTAGTGACAAATCATGTCAGCTGATGGCTAGCCAAAAAACCTAGGACTCTGTATCACTATCAGAAAGCAAGCCTTATTTTGATACATAGGCGTAGTCCTAAGCCCAATTCAGCAGTCATTTACAAAAGTGGTACTATTTACTGCCACCGAAGCTAATACACTTCATCACATTTATTCTATCCATTTTGAGATAGTTACAAGAAGCACTGCTATAGGAGTTTGAGCTGATGAAAACTTTAGTAGCATGATTGGTATTTCAGGAAATGGAAGAGCTTGGGGTTAGCTAATATGGACTTGGAAGTCCTTTGAGTTAGCCATCAGTAGCATTTTCCTTCAGTATATGTATGTGAATGGCGCTTCAGCCTCTTGATAAGGACCATTGGCTGGCATGAAGCTTACACAAGTAAGTGAAGGTAACACCTTTGGCATTTCTTGAGTGTGGTACACTACACGTCCAGGGAGAAAAGAAAAGGTTAATGAGTAAAGAGCTAAAGGCGTTTCAATCTGCACACTCCATGAAGTAACATATGGGTAAAGAGACCACAGTCCCTTTTATCCAAATGAACCAGCTAATGGCAATTGCCAATGGAGATCAAAATAAGCCAATTCTCTCTTCACTACATCTCGAAATTAGCATTTGAATATTAATGGAATATCAAAAATTACTTATACCATGTGAGACATAATAATTCTTTTGACACAAAATTGAGTTATATATAACCAAAAACTAGGGAATACAAAGTTCTTTCCCCTCGCTTGGAACTGCAAACCAGCGCTAGATATTTTCACGCAAAAAGGATAATTTCCCCTGGAATGTCTCACACGTGTTAGCATCTCTTCTTATTGTCTTATCAATACAATATAAAACACTGAGTCTCTTCCCATATTCATTGATAACCATAACATTACAATAAGTAAAACACTTCTTTTAGTCAAAAATGAAATAATTAATACACTTACATCCCCCAAAATCACCACACGTCGCCTCTTACTCGTTTTATGACTCTGTAATACCTCAAATATAGAGTAGAGGTTGCTCTTTCTATGTTCTGATTTCTTGCTATGTAAAAGTTGCTTAACTTTGTTGGAAAAATGCGTGTAAACTAGAACTCTTAGTTGGCTTTAAACCCATATTCTGAAGATTGTCACCTGATATCAACTTGAAACAATGAATTAACAGTTGAAATCTTTTTGACATGTGACATCATGGGGAAAAAACAGGACAAGTTAACATTCTAAAATTTATTCAGGCACTCGGAGGTAAGGTTTAACTCATAGGAACTAATGCTTTTGATAAGAACTAATGCTTTTGATAACAAACACATAATTTAAATAAAGTTTTTACAATAGAATTTATAAGTTCTGAGAGAAAGGGGCCAAACCGTTTTCGAGAGTCTATTTTTCCTCTTGGTATTCTTCTTCCTAAGCAAATGCTGCTTCCCAGCTCTCCTCCTCATTATCTTCCCACTACCAGACACCTTAAATCTCTTTGCTGAAGCCTGAAATTTCCAAGATTATCACAAATTCAAACACCCAATTCATGATCCCCACAGAAAACCTCCACACTTTAATATCCAAACACACACAAAAAAATACGAACTTTACTTTGTGGGTCTTTATTTTTACAGTTTAGGTGAAAGACATAGTAAAAGAGAGCAGTCGAGCATATAACTCCCGTTTACAAGTCATTTTCTCATTACTTTGGGGCTGGAGTGTAGTTGCTTCCTCTAGAGGGTAAGGGATGAGGCCATCGGCGTTCGCTGAGGGAAGAGGTGTGGGCAAGTGAGCCTCTTCACAAAGAATCAAACTATCTTTGTTATGGATTGAAATTTCCAAGATTATCAAAAATTCAAACACTCAAATCACAATCCCCACAAAGAACCTCCACACATAGCAAAACTCAAACACACACATACACATTAAATACAGTGAGAAAAATGCAAACTTTACCATGTGGATCTTTCACTATGTACCCTTTGGCACACACTACAGTTATAGCATGTGGAATGCAACTTGGAGTGAAATTTCCAAGATTAGCACTAATTCAAACACCCAATTCACAATCCCCACAAATATCTCCACACACACACATCAAATATAGTGAGAAAAATGCAAACTTACTCTGTGGTTCTTCATTCTGTATCCTTTGGGGCACATTCGAACACCCTTCCGCTTTTTTTACCTTCAAAATTAGGGGCAGGAGAAGGGGAAATGTGGAAGGAAATCACAAGGTGGGGAAGCAAACTATCACCAACAAGGTGAAAATGCAGATAGTCAACCAACTGAACTACTAATATTTCTCCACTCATCCAAACACCAAAATTACAATCCCCATAGGAAGCCTACATACCCCCGAACCCCCCAACACACACGCACTAACTATGGTGAGGAAAAAAAAACAAATTTTACTTTGTGGGTCTTCATTTTGTATCCTTTGGCACACATTCAACCATCCTAATCACAATCCCCACAGAAAACCTCCACACCAAACCTAAACTCAAAGTCACACACACACACAGCAAAAAACAGTGAGAAAAACAGAAACTTTTGCACCTTTTGCCACACATTACAGCTGAAGCCTGTGGATTTAAATTTCCAAGATTATCACAAATTCAAACACCCAAATCAGAATTCCTACAGAAAACCTCCACACCAACCAAAACTCAAACACACATACACACAGAGAGAGCTAAAACAGTGAGAAAAATAGAAAATTTACTTTGTAGGTCTTCATTTTTGTATCCATTGGCACACATTCAAACACCCAAATCAGAATTCTCACATAAAACTTCCACACAAACCAAAACTCAAACACACACACAAACAGCAAAAACAGTGAGAAAAACTAGAAAATTTACTTTGTCAATCTCATTTGTGCCCCTTGTGGCAAAAATTCAAACACCCAAACCACAATTCCAGCACAAACCAAACCTCAAACACACACAGACACACATAAAAAAGAATAAGAAAAATAGAAACTTTACTTTGTGGGTCTTCATTTTATACCCTTTGTGGCACTCTACAGTCAATGTCTTTGAATTTCCATCAGTGGGTGTTGCAGCAAAAGATACTCCCTTGAAGACAATTGGGGCAAAACTTGATATGTTTCTTGAAGAACTGAGACTGAGTGAAGTTTTCTTGGTAATTGATGGCATGTTAACTGAGGTTTGGCAGGTAAATCCTGTTGTTTTTCGAGGGGAAAAGTTTACAACTGTGGAAAATAGTGAAGTTGAAGATGAAGAAGCCATTGTTAGAGTCATTAGAGCTTTCTTTTCTTGAAGTTTTTTTTTGATATATGGATAATGTGAGGATTGAAAATTGCTCTTTTTTCTATCCTTTTTTGTGGTATTTTTTTTTTCTAAAAACTTTGTGGACCTCAATTTAATTTATGGAAATATTGTAAATCACCCTTAAAGTTTATGAAATTACACTTTGATATTTTTTTTCCATGACGAATCGATTGATTTAATGTAAGTATCCCTCTTTTCTTTGTTTTGCTAAGTCTTAAATGAATAATTTTTTTAATTAAGAAACTAAGAATGGTACATAAATTGTAGTTGACGAATGTGATTTATGAGCAAATGATTAAATGAATAATTATTTTTAATTAAGAAACTAAGAGCGATATAAATTACACATAAATCGTGTTTTACGAATGCGATTTATGAGTAAATAATTAAATGGATTTTTTTGGTTAAGAAACTAAGAGTGATATAAATTACACATAAATTGAGTTTGACGAATGCGATTTATGAGTAAATGATTAAATGAATAACTTTTAATTAAAAAATTAAGAGTGGTACAAATTACACATAACTCGTGTTTGACAAATGCGATTTATGAGTAAATATCTAAATGAATAATTATTTTAATTAAGAAATTAAGAGTGGTACATTACACATAAATCGCGTTTTACCAATGCGATTTATGGTTAAATGAATAACTTTTTAAATTAAGAAATTAAGAGTGGTATACATTACACGTAAATTGCAATAATAAATCACATTTGGTTAATGCAATTTATGAGTAAATGATTAAATGAATAGTTTTTTTAATTAAAAATTAAGAGTGGTATACATTGCAAATTTTATTTATTTGTGGATTCATATTTTCATTATATAATGATTGAGTGATTGACTATGTTAAATAAATTTTCAAAATTGAGGTATCTTTTAAGATATAAACTTCATATTAAAACTATAACTTGTAAATTTTTATGTGTAAATATAGATAGTTTATTTATTTCTATATTCCCTCTGTCTCATTTTATGTTGCACCCTTTTCTTTTTGGTTCGTCCCAAAAAGAATATTATCTTACTATGATAGGAAATAATTTAATCTTAAAATTTTCTTTTTACTCTTAATGAAACGATTCTCAGTCACAAAAATATCTCTGAATGATTTTAGACCACAAGTTTGAACAGTCTTCCTTTTATGCTTAAATATCGTACCAAGACAAAAGGTGTCACATAAAATGGAACAAAGGAAGTAATTTTTACCAATTTTTTTTATTCAAAAATAGATAGTCTATCTATATTAAATTAAAAATTGACATTTTATGAGTGATCTATTTATTAATATCACAATTATTTATCCTCAAATTATTCAAATGAGAAAACGACAAATATGGCGACAATTTTTTTTTCTCCCGACCAGTTAGAAACCACAACAAAATAATCTACTTTGACTCAATTATATGAAATAGAAAACTCCATAATAATTCAAAGATATAATTGGAAAGAAATTTTCTGTAGAGGTTTTAAACCAAACACAAGATTAGATGAAAAACAATGAACCAAACACTAATAAAAAATAATTCCCACGTTACTAATCCCTACGTTATTCATCTTTGTACCAAACGAAATTAGTCAATATTATCAGTTCATATGCTACAAAATTCCTAAAAAAGCACTGTAAATTCTTTAGGATTGCCAACATTTTTCCTTTACAAAAACACACATGCTTATATAATCAACAGAAGAATTCAATCATATAGCAAACTCAAAATACAACAATTAATCTGCTGTAAAGACAGAGTTCTCAGCTTCAGAAGAAACAGTTAAGACCTTGTCAAGATGGCTATGGACTCCCACTCCAAACTACAAACAATGTCCTGCAAGGTAATAATGTTTTTGATGTTAGATGCACAGCATTAACAGGAAAATAAGAAGATGAAATGCCAAGCAAAGCACAAAGATGAATTCGGTAGGTGTTTGGACGGGAAGAATGAAGTGATATTCACTTTGCCCTTGCAGCACAAACCTCTATTGATTTTGGTTCAACCTTGCTTGGCAAATAGTTGAGGGTCTTTCAAAAACAACATCTCTACCTTCTCAAAGGTAAGGGGCAAGGTATGCTTACAGTCTATCCTTCATAGACCCCACCTGTGGGATAACATTGGGTTGGTTGTTGTTGCTTGGCTCGGCAAATACAGCTCTATCCGACTCCCCTCCCCCAGTCCAATCACAAACCTCTCTCCCTCAATTGGTCCAACCTTCTCTATCAGCTTGGTCTGGTAGAGGATCATGCTAAGATCAGATGATCCTCCTATGCCCGCTTTTGGATTTTGATCTGCTACTCATCCACATTTGCTGAGATGTGCATCTAAGACTTTTTAATTGGCTCCAGGCTATGGAACAAGGGATTATCTGGGACCTTAGAGGTAGATGGTGATTTCCTACTCTCCCTTTGATTGAAGTTGAAAATAAGGGAAAAGGGAGTGTTTAAAGTTAAAGTCGAAAAAGAGTATTTGAAAGTTGAAATGGTGTTGAACATGAATTTCATTTGAAAAAAGTTGGTTTTGCGAGTGAAAACCATTATTTTACTTGAATTACTCTCAAACAAGATTTCAGCATTCTTTCACTCTTATTTCAAATACTGAACTTCAATAATAGCAGATAATGAAATACTATTGTTGCGACCAAATATCTTGAAATGATGCACTTAAAGAATGTAAGCACATCAAAATTGTCATCACATAAGGTTTCACATACTGATGGGTTTTGTCGATCGATGTCAAAGCTGTTGATGGCACAAGGTTCAGCAAGAAGCTCGACAGGTTCTTCACCTGGGGCGAACAAAGACAAACCAAACCAGTCGAGAACATCAGAAATAACTAAAACACGAAAAACACGGAAAAGGGGGTCTATGTTCTATACCTTGTTCAATTACGGCAAGAATGCCATCTTCTGAGCAAATCATCGCAGGAAGAACACGTGATTCTGACATATTTCGGTAATTGGATGAAGTAGTATAGTTGTCATACTGGACCTCCCAAACATCACTTTCTGATGGTGAAAGAGCAGTCAAATCACTGGTTCCAACACCAGAAAGCATTACAGGCTGCTGTTGCCAGCGAAGATCCCATGCAAACACAGTACCAGAAGAACCTCCTGCCTTCAAAAACACAGTAAAATTATAGACGTGAAACTTGAAATAACCTTGCAAGCTGAACAAGTAAAACATCCAGGCATTCTTTAAGTCATAACCTAATGACCTGGTTCTTTTGCTTCCAATAATCTCCACTTCATTCCCCTCCCCACCTCTGAAAAAAGATAAGAGAAAGTAAACTAGGAAAGAAGATGCTTCAATTACTTGGTCCCTTGAGTTTTGGACTTCAGCTAATTTCTTGGAAATGAACATTCATTTAATAATTTGTTGAAGAGGTCATCAGATCTCACAGGTTAAGTACAAAAAGCATACTCGTATCAGACTATAAGACATCTGTATAGATTTGCTATTAGATACAGTTTTTCAATGTGAAAAACATTCTGCTAGTCTAGTTATGACATTGAACGGCACTGATGCACTCCTTGGCAGCAATGCAACTTATAATTCCCTCACCACTTTAGAATTGATTACTTGCAATATCTATACATGTTTCATGACATTTCAATTTTATCAGCAACTGAAAGCCAAGGCAGTCACAAGCTTTCTCCTCTAAATTATCACCTCTCATAATCATGTTCTATTCTAACCATAAGTTCACCTTCTACGACTCTACAAACGAATAAAACTGTAATTGAAGCTTATGTTTCAGCTTGTTGAGGTAGGGACTGAGGGGTGGCCTAGTGGTCAAAGAGCTGAGTAATGACTTGGCCACAGTTCGAATCACGGAAAGAGCAACACATAGAAATTCTTCACATTGCCCAAGTCTTGATGGATAGAGTTTACTTGTACCTCAGCTAGTAGGAGGTAACAGGTACCCAGTGGACTAGACTAGGTATGCACAAGCTGACTAATATACAACAATTAAAAAGAAGAAGAAAAATTGGGAACAAGAGGTGGCATGCACTGTTAATCAAGAGTTTAAGGAGGCAGGATAATCAGCTTACAAGACAAGTATGCTTTCTTGATGGATGAATATCAATTGAATGTACAATGCCAGAAGTAGTTCCACGCGTCCTGCAATATAGTCAAACACACTTTCACAAAAAGAAGTTTACCTCAATACAAAATAACAGTCTATCCAGTTAAAAGATTTATATCATACAATCACAAAGGGAAAGTTGTCCATGCTATAATTAAGGAGTTGAAAATCAACAGAAAATTTGTCGATTATTTTTTATAGGACTAGAATGACGAGAGGGATCCTAATTATCAGTCCATGCTAAAAGAGATAAGTCCAAGATTACTTTTTTCTCCTCCTTTTCTGTTTCCTTTCAACAGCTCAATTTCAAGATAGTAGCATATCTCCAAGCTGAAACATATCATCTGTTCAAATATATAATGGCTCAATTTCCTCATTCCAAACAGGCTCCCACTTCTTTACTTTAACTAAGATTTAGACCTATACATGATAGCTGAGGCGGCATGGTAAAGTCAGTATCTTCACTTAACTTCACATCAACTTCAGTTCAGTTTAGTACTTGTTATCAAATATTCGTCAAGTAAGAAGTCTATTGAAACCAATCAAAGAAATGCAACAATGAACCACAAATAATACACCATGGATATACATTCAACTAAAACACTCACACAAATAGCTCAGATATCAAAACATACATGAAATTAATAGCAATGCAGCTAAAATTCCATTACCAATTCGCTTTAAACTGCGAAACAGGTCCACCAGGGCGTCGTTGATCCCACCATTGAAGCCCAAACCCCAATCCACCACTCACAAACTCCACCGGAGACGCCCATTTCACCGCGCCATACGAAACCAACCCATTACTATCAAAAACCTTCTTACAACTCAACTTCCCTCCAACAAAACTCACCCAATTAATCCTCCCATCTTCCCCAACACTCACAAACTCCGACCCATTTTCACTCGCATCAACCCCACTAACCCGACCCAAATGAAACCCCTTTTCACCCACCGAATCGACAAATTCCAACGACCCATTAACCAAATCAGCTGTATAAAGCAACAGGGAACCCGAAAACGTGGAAGCAGCAACAAGGGGTTTATTGGGGTTCTGCGAAGTTGCCAATGAAGTGATTCTTGATGGGGTTGTGAGTGAAGATTGAAATGTGAGTTCTGGTGCGTTTGAGCTTGAATTTGAACTGTTTAGGATTTGGAGTGAAGAAGTTGAGGATTCAGAATCAAAAGCTGCGAGGATGATGTGACGTTGGAAAGCAGAGAGTTGAGGAAGCCATCGTAGGGAGTCAATGTAGTTGTTTTGAGGGAAATGGTGGACTTGGAGATTTTGAGAAGAAGAAGTTTGGACTGCCATTGTTGAAGAAGGGTTTTTGCCTTGAGGTTTTAGACAAGTGAGAACATTTTTTTTTTGCATATATTGAAAAAATAAACATGTATGTGTAGGTCTCGTGTGATAAGAACGTGCCACCGAATTTTAAAGATATGATTTATGAAGTGGTAATCAGATCGATTATATTATATGGAGTCAAGTGTTGATCATCAAGTACTCACGTAGTGAGCATATTAGGAGAAATAAAATTAGGAATGAAATTATTCGACACAAGATAAAAGTGATATTCTTATTTAATAAGATGATAGATACGAAATTGGATTGATTTGGTCACATGTCAAAAGAAAGAGATAGTTTCAAATACATACAGTAAACTAATTAGTTTACAATGAATTATAATTATATTTCATCTACATTAAGTATAATCAATTTTTAAAAAAACATATATAGTGATTATACAACATAACTTGACAAAAGTCATAAAAGTATACACTGACTATACAATACAAATTACTTATAAATAAGTTATATACTGAATATATATTATGATATACTCTATACATGAAATATACAATAAATATACAACGAGTATACACTAAATGACCATTCTTTTAGTAATTGAAATGGTCTAATGATTATTTAATGTAATTATTACCCGCAAAATGTACATATGTCTCAATGAAAAGGTGTGAGATGTTAAGTATAATCTTATATGACATAATTGTAGCTCACTGAGGACATGACTTATTGTTATTGTTCTCTTCTTCATTGTTTTCATCGTGGTTTTTTCGCCTAATATTACTTGCTTTACATTTAAGTTGATTATCTATTGAAAATAACCTCTCTAACTTTATAGGACAGAAATAAAATTACGCTCACACATCATTCTTTTTAAATTATGTTTAAGTTTTGATCGATCAATAAATATGTAATTTGTCCATAGAAGTAGATGAAGGGCCAAGTTTTTCATATTAGTATTCTACAAGGAGCCCATTTCACAATTTTATTGGTATGGCTTTTGTGCAAGCATGACACACACAAAATTGAGAAATGATCCAAATTCTTTTCCTCCATATCCCCTAGTTTTGTTGTGTGTTTGTGGTCTTCATGTTTTTGGGATTCCTATCGTTTCTTTATGTAATATAAGATTTTTTTCAAAAAAAAGAATACATATATTTTTTTTATAACAAGGAGAATTCACAGTCGTTATTCTTTGAGTGCGTATATGGTAAACTCCCGTTCCTATGCAATAGCTCGCAAATTACATAGAAGAGATAACCTGCATCAGATAAGTCTGGTGCGACGAGATCGATCCAGAAGTCAAATCCCTTACTTTTTCTAACAAGGGGTTTCAAACTTGAGAACTCCAATATGAAAGTTTCAAGTCTAAACTACTTGACCACCCCGAAGGGTTAAAATACATGTTATTATTTCAAAGTAAATAACAAAGATCAACGATATGTATAGTTTCGGAAGGAGATTCCACCTAGCTTATGCAATTTGCCAACTATAACCTGTTGAATTGGTAGTTGAGATTTTGTTAAAATTTAATAGAAGAGATTTTGCTCTGAGATTTAGATTTCATCAACCATTTTCTGATTATTATTTTTCCCCATGTTTATCACTTATTAATTTTTCAATTTGGGAATCTTGCAGCTTTTTTAATTAATTTAATTATATTTCCTCAGTCTTAAATATTATATTATTTATTTTGATCTTTGAAATCTCTTGATAATTACTGTTAATTTTGAAAAGAGAAGTACTCAAACTATTGATAAAATAATTATCTCAAATTATTTATAATTTTAAAAGCACACAATAAAATAAATTAGATTGTTTATTTTATTTTTAATAGTATTTAATCTTAAAAACTTCAACTCAACTTCAAATAAATTGAAGTCGGCTATATGAATCACATTTATTTCATTCCATTTTGTCATCTTGTTTAATTAGGTTTTGAATCCAACTCGAACCCTAAAATGAGAGAAGAATTTTCCAAGTCCTATAAGGAACTCATGATTTTCGTTTCAACTGATATGAAATTATTCTCATCACTGTTCCTATCACTTCACGTTCAGATCTAGATATTCTTTAACTGGAATTCCATTATTTGGTCCGGATCGGAGTATATTCGCAACCCCCATATAATTCAGAGTTCCTACATCAAATTCAATGAACTTGACTTTGATATCATGTCAAACTAAGTCTTGGACCTTACTCACATTCTCAAAGTTAACTCAAAAGAAAAATGATCGCATAAACTTTTAAAAGGAGTCATATTCTCATTCCGATCTAATGTGGGATCATTCTATTAATCAACACATTTTACAAAACTCATTTTATGAATATGTTAAACTTTAACAGTCCAATATTCGCTATCATATAATATTATCGATCTTATAATTGTTCTATAAAACTTTCTTTTTTTATTTTAATTAGAATTCAAAACCATTTAACCCAATCTTTTTCTTGAGATTGGCTATTGGTGGCTTAAATGCAAGGGTAATTATACTTTTGTGGTGTAATATTTCATAATATTTTTTACTTATAAGATTGGCTATTGGTGGCTTAAATGCAAGGGTAATATGATTGTTGCTTTTAAATAACAAAATTTATTGCTTCAAAATTAAATGATTTTTTGTTTTGCTTTATCTTAGAAATTAATTAATCTTCTCCTAATGAGTAGAAACAACATTAGAATATTCATTTAAGAAGATTTTAACAAAATGATTATAAGATTTTATAGCAATTTGTATGAAAATAGAGAATAAATAATATAACATATTGTGGAAATTTAGTTCGAAAAAAAATTTAAATCGATATTATAAAATATTGTTACAACAGAAGATTGTTATAAAATAATATAAAGTTTAACCAGTATTTTAATATGTATTTTTTTAATCGTATTGATAGGAAAAAGAATTGTAATTTTTATAATACTTTTCGTATAGATTTCAAATATCTGGATTTTAATTTTAAATTATTAATTTAATATTATTTAATTTTATAATTTTAGATTACTTACTTTCAATGATGCCCTTAAGGAATCTCTCAATATGCTCCAACAAATCTTAGGCAAATGCCAGCAAAGCACTTATAAAATTAATTATATATATATATATATTAAATTTAATCATTCGATATATTAAAAATATCTTATTTGATTAATTTGGATTCATATAGACTAGAAATGAGGATTACTCAAAAGATTGAACATTTTTTTTATCTAGAAAAGTTCTATTTTTTTAATTTGAATATAATTAAAAAATTTGAATTTATTTGGTATGAAAAAAATAATTTAAGACAAATATATTCATGCAAACCAAAAATATATCTTGTTGAAAATAGTCTTAACTAACAAACCAAACACCTAAAAGTGTCTTCATGATCTTTTTTCCAAGAAAAGTATTTTTTATTTAAAAAATAATAATTTTTATCACACCAAACGCATCTTGATGAAGATAAAACATTTTTATTATCGCCATAAATTGTGATGAAATAATCAAAATCTTTCTATCCTTAATTAAAAGTCTCGCTTGTAAGCCTCTAAAAATATTGGGAGCGCTGCTCCTAAAAATATACCCTATAATATGCAAATTATTAGAATTAATAAAATTTGAATATAGAAATTAAATATTAAATAAAAAATCAAGGAAATTTTTTTTCCTCACATCTTATTAATTTTTTAAAGATTTAGCCATAAATAATATAATATCACTTGAATCCACCAAATTCATTTTACCAAGATTTTTTTTAAAAAAAAAAAAAACACATCACTCAAATTCCATTTCTCACCTTCCCTCATCTTAAAGTTTTCATTTTCTTGAATATTAATTCACACTAAAATGGACTTTCATTTCTTACTCACCAAAACAAATTTCAACTTAAGAAAAATAGAGTGGTTCGGTGCGAGGTATAAAATATTAATTTTAAAATAAAATATAGAATTATTCTATTCTGCATTTGATTGGAGATATTAGGTAGTCGTATAGTTATTTATCTCACCATTTATATTTTAGTGATTGGATAAGTTATTCCATATGCATGAGCGAATAACTGATACCGAAATAATTTTCCAAGATAATTTAAATTAAAGATTTGTCAGAAATAATCCCTTTATCTGCGTAGTACACTTTATTTCCATATATCATTTGTAAGATACTCTATATCATAAATAGCCTCTCCATCTTATAAAAATAGGGATGATATCGTAAATATACTCCATCTTCATATTTCACTCATCGAAAATAACCTCCTTGCCTAATTAAAATTAGGAAGGAGATCTATGTATGTTTCGTCTCCATATTCGATTTATAGAATACATTTAAAGATGTATCGAAAATAATTTATGTAACGTATAATAATAGAGATTAGATTAGCATACACCCTACATAAACTATGTTCATTATTGAATTGTAATTATTGAAAAATTAGTTTAATAAATAGAAATATACATGTTGTGTTGAAATTAATGAATACTTACACCATCAGTATAGTTTAATTTATTATAATCAATTACTCATTATAAAGACGTAACTAGTCTCACTAACCTACTTCATCACAATGGCGGGACAAACATCCTACCCGTACTATCCTATTAACCTTCTATTCTAATTCGTGACCTTCATTCCTTCCTATCTAAGGTTATGTCCTCGGTAATATGAAGTTGCGTCATATCTTGTCTAATTACTTCCCCCAAATACTTTTCCGATTTACCTCTACCACTCTGCATAATCCCTAAATCCAACATTTCGCATCTCGTAACAGGAACGTCGGCACTCCTTCTATCTCAGTCTCGCTTCTCTCATCTTGTTTGCCACAGAGGTCACCCCCTAACTTCTCTCGAATGATTTCATTCTTAATCTTATCACGTATGGTATTACCCACACATTCATCTTAACATCCTCATCTCCGGAACATGTATCTTGTGAACATGTGCGATAATTTAATAAACATATTTTTATTAACTAATATTTTTTTTTTTTAAATAATTAGTGGTTGCACGTCATTTGTTACTATAAATATTTGTGAGTCTTTGCCAACTTTCAATTAGCTTCACATTTGATACGAATTAACAATTTTTAAAAATATAGTCATTCAAAGCTTTCCGGCGAAAAATTCAAAGTTTTCCGGCGAAATTTCGCCGGGAACTGAGATCGACTCGTCGGAGCTCGGTTTTTAAGCTCACTCGTTCGCTAAAATGAAACGAAGAGGAAAGAGGATTTCGAAAATCAGAGATGGCGAACGAGTTGACTCAGCAGATCGAATCGATAAATCGATAAGAAAAAACGATGAGATATTGATAGATCGGAGAAAAAAATTGGTAAAATACGAGGCATTACCTGAATACCTTCAGGATAACGAATTCATCAGAGATTATTATCGATGTGAATGGCCTCTGAAGGATATTGCTCTCAGCTTATTTTCATGGCATAATGAAACGCTAAATATTTGGACGTAAGGGGAATAATCGTTTTTTCGGTGATTTGAGATTTGAATTTTTACATTTTTTTCTGATTTTTTTAGGGATTTTTGTGATTTTGGTTAGGCATTTGGGAGGATTTGTGGTTTTTGCGACATTGACGGTGATGAGTTTCGCGGAGAAGACAACGACGGTGGAGAATTTGTTCGCCGGAGTTTTCAGATGGACGGGTGATGGAGAGTGGATGAATATAAAGAATAATGGCTCCGGCGATTCTTTTCCGGTGAGTTTTCCGTTCATCAACTTGTTTTGTGTGCGTAAGGCGCGAAATGTTAGGGGTATTTTAGGTAATGCGTTTTATTAGGATCTTTTAATATATATATATGGATGTGTTTTTTATTTACACGTTTTTAAAAAAAATATAACAGAAGCCTTGACGCAACTGATAAAAATATTTTTATATAATATAGAAACCACATTTTTGAGTCATTGCAAAAATACAGTTTAAGATTGTGTAAAGTAGATCTTTATCTTCTTGAACCTCATCCGATTTAATTTATTTGTTTTATTTTAAAAAAAAATTTAACTCTAAGACTTGTTTAAAATCACGAGATTAAACAATGTTTTATTATATTTTACATGTCTTTAGTTTAAGATCATAAAATTTAAAATATTTCTATTATTTCGTAAACTTCTTGTCACATTAAAACTAGATAAATAAATAGAAATGGAGAGAGCAATTAGGAAGGTGTTTGATTATGTTACTTCATTTATATTTTCAAATATATATTTTTTCAATTGAATATTTATTTTATTTATGTTAAAAACAAATACAATAGAATAACTAAGAGTTTGAGATCGTAAAAAATAAAAGTATGAAACTGTGAAAGACTTTATATATCAAATGGTACAAATATAATTTTATTTAAATTACTATCCGAGTGTGAGTTAGTGGTAAGATCTGAGTACATTTTATCCTTTCCAGATTCCACTTCTGAGATTTCACGGGGTATTTTGTTGTTTGTATTTGAGTTTGAGATAGTAAAAAATAAAAGTATGAAACAGTGAATGACTTTATACACCAAATGGTACAAATATAATTATTTAAATTACTATCGGTTCATCTGTTAAGAGAAAACCTAAAATCATTAAAAATTGATAATCCAATAATTACAAAAATTAAAATCAAAACCACTAAATCAATAACCCAACAACTCATTATTAATAAATCAATAACTTTTTTTCTATCATTTTCGTTCGATTTTGAACAGCCCTGCCATAAAGGGAAAAGAGAAATGACGAAAATGAAAAAGCCAGACCCAAAGTGAGGAACTCATGATAAAATAATATAAATAACATGACAAATCAAAATAATATGATAAAAAAAAAAAGGTATATTAACCATCTAATACACCCTACAGTAGCTAACAACAATAATAACATACCTAATGAAATCCCACTAGTAAGATCTTAAGAGGATAAAAATGTACGCAGACTTTATCACGAACACCCTACCCTAGCTAATCTTTAGAAATAAAAAAGACATTACTACTAGTAATAATGAATATTATAATAACAATTCTAGAGCAATTCTATGAGCAAGAAAAGATTCCAATGACCCAAATTTAACCTTTTCATCAGAAAGAAGCCAATCATGTTCTGAATTCCACCACTCCATGCTAGATGGCTTGTTTACATCCCATTCTTCACCCAAAACCTTGTTAGCCAACTTTTCCACACTACAATTACTAGCAATTTCACCAAAAACACCCTTTTCCCTAGCCTTATCCCTCAAGTCCACCCACTTACTAATCTTCATATCATAATCCTTCTCTAACTTTTTGACAACACCCTCAATCCCTACCCCAACTACTATGGTTTTGTCATCAGACAACAGTCTCCACAAAGACAATGGTTTTTTCTTATAATCATATCTACAACCATATAAATCATAGAATAGGCAATGATTGTCAACACAAAGTTGTAAAAGCTCAAAGGGTGCTTTTGATATTTTGCCTTTGTAGTCATAGTATGAGAAGTCGTTGTTCTTATATTGTGCACTACGGTCAGCTACAAGACTCAAGATTAGATTTTTATCTTTCTTCTTGTATTGAATCTTCTTTATTTTGGATACCCAACTGTTGACTAATAAAGAATTTGAACCAGACCAATCTGAACCATTCCATAAGGTCTCCACTGTGATGGGTTTTTTGTTTAATGGATGTATAGTTGTCGTGTAGATCATGTCATCAACCTTGTCATGTTGTATAGTCACCTCCATGGCCTATGGCTTCTTCTATGAGAGACAAGAGTTTTGGGAGTTTAATTTGTTGCTAGGGTTTAGGGCATCTTTAATTTATTTATATTATCCTTATATTTTATTTTTGAATACTGAAATTTAGGACTCCTAATTATTTTTGGTTTGCTGACAAATTTGCAATTTTGAAGTGATTAGGAATTCTTTTTAGCTGTATCCCACATGCACTTGGGTTTGTTTTTTCTATATATTTTTTTCCCATTTGGTGGTTTGTGGTTCTTTTTGTCTTTTTCTATAAGGATCTTCCGTGAATAGTGGAGGAAAAAATTGAGTTTTTTTTTTGTAAATAAATTAAAAAAATTGAAACCTTATTTATATCGATGTGGTAGGTGAACGATAAAGCTTTTGTTATTGTCGTCTATTTTAGGATTATTATTATTTTTAAGAATTGTTTAGTGGAATGGGAGATGCTTCATGATAACTAACTAACAAACAAACAATCAGTGCAATCACATAAATCGAGTTTGAAAAGAGTAAAATGTATGCACACTTTATCTCTATCTTTGTGAGGTAGAGAGTGTGTTCCTGATATACTTTTTTTTTTTTTTAAATGGGGGAAATGAGAGGGAATCACAAGGTCGAGAAACGAACTCTCACAAAAAGATTGCCTGAGTGTTTTCAGTAGATCCTCTGCTCATGCTCCAAATAAAGAGAATGCAACCCCCTTTTCGGGGGGGGGGGGGGGGGGGGGACATATTTTTTCGCGCATAGGTGGATCAAAAATTTAAACTTAATGAGTTCAATCTTCCGAGGTTTTAAGTATTGAATTAATTGTATTTTTTAGGTTATGAGCTCAAACCTTAACAACAACATAGCCGGTGAATCCCAGAAACCTTAATATTTGCTGAAATTTTAGTGATTTATCGCATATATATGCATGTGTTTGTATTCCACATTAAAAAAAAAATACTTGCTTATGTTGAATGCGCGGAATCCACCTCTGGTTTAACATTATATAGTTTGATCTTTTGATTGCAGGACTCTTATGCCAGACAGATAACAAATCCATCATTTCTAGACATAAATAGAGATGGTTATGAAGTTGCCATATGGCCTTGGTTTGTTTTCTTAGGAGGAGCTATGGGTTGTTTGATTTCCAGCAGTCTTTCCCATCTATTTGCTTGTCATTCACTTAGATATAACCTCTTTTTTTGGAGACTAGATTATGCTGGCATTTCACTCATGATAGTCTGTTCTTTCTTTTGCCCAATTTACTATATCTTTTGTGATCAACCATACTGGTGTATCTTTTATCTATCCACCATTACTGTATTTGGTATACTTGCCATTATCACCCTCCTCTCCCCGGCTCTCTTCTCCGGTCGTTTCAGATCCTTTAGGGTTACTCTCTTTCTTGCTATGGGTTTCTCAGGACTGATCCCAGCTACACATGCACTTTTCCTCCACAGTGGTCATCCACAAGTACTTGTGGCTCTAGGATATGAGATAATTATGGCTATTTTGTATGCTGTTGGAGCAGTATTTTACATGACAAGATTTCCAGAAAGATGCAAACCTGGTGCATTTGATCTTGTAGGACACAGCCATCAAATCTTCCATGTGTTCGTCGTTGCAGCAGCACTGGCACATTGTGTTGCTTCCCTTGTTGTTATGGACTGGCGACGAGGATGGGCCACCCTGCAATGAAGGTATGATGGGGGGGATAGACATGGCTGCAAAAGGCAGTGAAACTTCCACCATTCTTTTTACACTATTAGGACTTAGGTTAATGCATGTACTACAGCATTTGTATATATAATTTTACATTATTTTTTGTACCTTGTAATGTTATTGGAAATTTCAATTAATTCACTATCCCATTGATTCTCTTGAAGTGCTTATATCCATAAGATGAACTACAAGGGGAATCTTTGAGCAAAGTAAAGTTACCTCTGTTTGACCTATAGATCAGACGTAAGATCAGCCACTGATGCTTGCATCAAGACTGCCTACATCACATCCCTTTCCCCGACTCTGCGTTAAAGATTATAAGTTCAAGGACTATTGGATTATGAAATTCATCTAGTGATTATCAAGAAACTCACAAAAATGAGTAGCTTGATTGAAGCAACAATAGTACCTATACAATGGGTCTTTTATTTGGCGAAGATTTTTTAACATCCTCTCTATCTTCGCAAGGTAGGGGTAAGGTTGTGTATAGACCCATAAATTTCCCACTCATAATAGAAAATTCTTAATTGCATTAAAACAAAATTTGTGTGTGTGAATTTTTTTTCCCTTAAATAAATTTGGGGTGGGAATAGGGGTTTAGGGGTGTACATCGGTCGGTTCGATTTTATGTATTATGGGTTTGATTTATCGATTTTCAGTTTTTAAATATGTTAAACCAATAAGATATTTTCTATCGATTTTCGATTTATCAATTTTTGGTCCTTAACGGTTCGATTTTCGATTTACCCA
>JBCEWC010001752.1:0-38612 GCA_038996855.1 Solanum aculeatissimum | reverse complement strand
AAAAAGAGTACTTTTTTGCCCACCCCCCCCCCCCCCCCCCCCCTTAATAGTTCAAGTGAAATAATAGTCAGATTAATGGTGAAGATGCTCAACCACTTGAACAAGTCTCACTTGTTTTTTTTTTAAAACTAGAATTCATATCCAAATACAATTATTTGGAAATACTATTTGTCAACTTCAAACATACTTTTTTCTATTTCCACCAAATATTGTCCAAATACCAATTTCTTTTTACTTTTGTTGGTTTGATTTTTTTTTTTTTTAATTTCATTATTTGTTAAAATAAATAAGGAGATGGAATTTTTTTTTTTAAAAAAAAAAGTAAGGTGAGGGATAAATTTTTATTGTTTTACTCACCTTTCATGAGAAGGTGACATGCTAGTAAAGAAAACTCTGGTTTTCTTTGAATCCATATTCTTTTTAATCCATCTCAACATACTCTTCATTGCCATCCTATATGCCTCCTCTGTAGATACCTCCACTAGATGTTTCACTTCGTCATCAAAAGACCCTTGCCTACAACCAACAAAAAAAATCGAGAATTTAAACGTTGTAAGTTCTGAAATAACATCATAGCTCAAAACATCGAAGCATTTCCAATCACATGACCTCGTGATTGGATTCAAGGGCAGAGCTAGGGGTGCAAGGTAGGTCGATTTAAATCTCCTTTTGTTAGGAATTGCAAAATTCTGACTTTGCCACTATCCGGATTTATGACAAAAAGTATTGAATGAATAAATAAGAAGAAAAAAAAGATGGCAAGTCCGGTGCACTAAAGCTCCTGCTATGTGCAGGGTCTGAGGAAGGACCCGACCACAATGCAAGAGGTTGTTTCCGAGACTTGAACCTGTGACCTCCTGATCACATGGCAGCAACTTTATCAGTTACAAATAAGAAGAAAGAGCCAAGAAAATTACAAAATATTAAAATGGAATCCACTCCTCCACCAAAGGTAAGTATTGAACACAATTATGTCTGCCCCTTTCCAATATTTTCCATGAGTGTTTATTGAATCTTTTCTAACAACTCTTTCTTCAATCCTATGTTTGCCGGGATTATCAGAATTAGATTCCAGCAAAAATGGTGCCCAGTAGAACTCAATTGTTGCATTGTAATCCTGCATTGTACACAAACATAAGCTAACTTTATATATTTGTAATATGAAATCAATGTTACTAATCCAAAGAAAAAAATATCAATTTTAGTATCAATTTCTCTCTAGCACGACGACAGAGAGGTTAACTTCTCATATGGTCGTCACTCAACTAATAGCTATTATATCAGAACACTACATTTCTTCTTGATCCCAGTTTTCCTCAACGAAAAAGAAGATAATTTTCTGAGATGATAACTATTAGTTAAGTGATCGTCTATCTTGCGTTTTCACTAGAGATGGGCCAAAGACGGATGTGTGAACAAAGCTATAAAGGATCAAAAGAGGGCATAAAAACCATTCTGCAAGTCAATGATGTTAGTTCATCTCCAATGCAACGATGGCGAATCCAATGAAGGATATTTCGTGGTTTTGTTCAATATTATGGACGATATATATATACACGTTGTACTATTTTCTAGACCATACATAATAAATCGCAGACTTGATATCGTAAGGGAATGGAATCATGAGTTCAATTTCAACTCTCTCTAAGGCATATAAGTACTGGTGTCCTGAGCTTCCGTCTTTATGCTGATGAATGTATTACGCGTATAGATAGAGGATCCTAGTGGAGATGGATGTAACTCGTGAGTTGCATATTAGTGTTAAAAGTACACGAGAGAACGTTTGAACAGGCTGTGGAATATGACGGGAAGCCTAGTTATGACTTTACATGCTCGCGAATAAGCAAACATATAAGGAGAACAAAGAGGAACATGAGAAGGGTAAGGTAAATTAAACCAGATCAATATGGATGAAAGATCAAACTGATGACGATGAGATAGTAATGATGCAAGACGAAGCTTAGAACTAGTTGGCTAGAAAGGAGAAGGTTCGCGACACTAAGGTTGTACCTAATAACTTATAAGAATGGTTTTACAATGACAAATAAACATGACTTTAGTCTAGAAGAAACAACATTTTTTGGAGAGTCTGAACAACGTAGCAAACTAGTTATGTGTAAGTTCAAAATTCGATATAGATGATTACCTTAATGGTGAAAACATCGAAACTACCAACAGTTTTCATGGATTTAGAATCCTCAGGAATGAATCTATGGACAAGACAAACCATAGAAACATACTGTCCTCTGTTTAATGAATCGCCCACGAATAACATCTTCTTCCCTCGTAGTGTTTCCAGCATTAGTGTCGCGTTGAAACTGTCATATTAAGAAGGAAAAAAAGAAAGAACAGAGCTATAAAGTGTGCAGAAAAACAAGTACAATAACAATATCTATTAATCGAAGATTGAAATATCTTAATCGAATATCACAAGTTGACATCATATTCTAACAATTTCTTTTTTTGACAAGAATTTCACTTCAAATGATGTTTAGATGGATCATAACTAGCTACACTATTGTCAAAAAGCCTCACAAAACTAATGAATACAGAGGCGGATCAAGAATTTGAAATTCAATAATCGAAGTTCTTAGCCCATAATTCATAGTAGCTTTAGAATTACGCGTTTAGAATCTAATATTTATTCAAGTTTTACAATTTCACACACACACAGATACACACACACGTTTGTTCCAAGAAATAATAGTACTTTTTTTATGACCCGCAACAACTATCCTTTGGGTGCACACAGGATAAAACTCCCGCTCTTATGCAATAGCTCGCAAACCACATAGGAGAATTTGAACTTGAGACCTCCAACATGAAAGTTTAAAGCCCAAATCACTAGGCCACCCCGAAGGGTAAGAAAAAATAATACTCCCTTCGCTTCAACTAAATGTCTCTTCTATACTCAAATTTAACTCTGTACCTAGTCAAGCTAAGACACTCAACCGAAACAGAGGAAATATTAGTTCATTTAAATCCATAGCCCAATAGTAACATCCATTGTCAGACTAATAACTTCATAATATAAACCATTATCCATAGAGTTCGTTTAACTTATTTTCACTAACAGTATAAAGAATTTTTACCTCGGGAGAGAGCAACCATTAGGTTGCCATCTCCAATGTTGATAGTCTTTATCTGGCCTTCCATGTTCTTGACAAGTCAATTGTGGTTGTATATAAGGACACTCATATTCTTCATATAAAGGTCTTTTTTCATCCCAAATCCATTTTCCATTGAACACATTGCATCCTTCCTTTGTCTCTCCTATGGCAAATGGTAATTTCTCTTTTCATGCATGTAACAATAAAAAAGATATGTGAAAAAAAATAAATTATTGTAATAATTTAAGATCATATTTGTTTCTGAACTCACAGACTCTAGATCTTTGATACAACTCTGCCTCAGACAGTATCAGAGCTATTCTTGTCAAAGAGGTGTCGATTGACATCTCTTCCTACATTGGCTAGATTTTTTATGTACGTATATTATATGTTGAATGTGTAATCATATATTGGCTTTTTTACTTAATGAAAATTTTGTCTCCGACACTGACCTCAGAAGGGATTTTAAAAGTTTAGTGTGAGAGAATTTTGCTTTTGTGTGTTGATTGGTTTGATATGATTTCATGCAAAAGTAGGATTAGTTGTCTCACTTGTATCATATAATTATATTTGAAACCATATGAATATGTCAAAAAAAAAACCTATATAGCTTCTTTGATTTCTCAATAAATAACAATATGACTAGCAATAATTCCAATGTAAAAAAATATACCATATGATAATACCAACAACAATATAATACTCAGTAAAACCTCACAAGTAAAATTTGAGAGGGTAAAATATACGCAGACCTTATCACTATCTCATAGAGGTAGAAAGGTTGTTTTCGAATGATCCTTATCTCAAAAATTATACCATATGATAATACCAAGAGATTACAAAAAAGGTGTTACTTACTTGAAGGTATAGGATTTGACCAAATCAAATTGGCTAAAGATGTGACTGATGGAGAAGAAGGAAGAATATAGGATGAATAAGTTATCAAAAATACAACCAAACTTAGTAATAAAAACAAAGAATTATAAAAACTAATTTTTCTAAAGATGGGTAAAGAAGTAGGCAATTCCATCTATTTGATTTTTGTAAAAAAAAATTTGCAATATGTTTAAGTGACAAATATATTTGAAGTTAAACAAAGGGATTTATATTTATTTTTTTCTTGGATTTATGTAGAAGCCTCTAGCATGATTAACACATTGGAAAAATAGAGATTAATTAGATTCATTGTTTTTTTAATTAATGTTAGATTATTTTGTTTTCTAAGCTAGGCAATAAATATTAATAATGTTTATTAATGTGTCTACAAAAGGTTTGTGTTCATTGAATTTGGGACAAAATGTATTTCTATTTTTGTGTTTTTGCTCAAGGATATCTAATTATTATTATTATTATTATTAGAAATTGATAATGTTGATGTGTATATATATCGCGATTGTAGGAGTTGTTTATTTTCTTTCTTGAGAAAATGGACGGTAAATACTTATCTGCATTACTAATTATAATATTTGTTTTGATTATTATTTAATTTTTGTTATACTGTTAAATTCATTTTAATATAATAATAAAAAGTCTCATTTAATGTAGCAATCGATTTTGTATGATTGTATCATTACCTTATGTATTTTTCTCATTTTTCTTTTTATATTTTTTTAATAACCACGTGTTATCCTTTTATCATTCCTTTTTATAATTCTAATAATAGCCTACTTTTTATGTGGACTTATCCTTCAAACTGTTGATTTGTGACATTATGTGAAGATGGAAAAAGATACAATCTATCAAAATATTAGTCATAAAAACAACAAAGTACTACAATACATGCAATACAACTCTATACAGTATTATGAAACAATACATAGCAGTCATCCAAATAAAGTTAGGGTACATTTATCCATTGAGGTCTACAATTAGATTAAGAGAAAAACAACAAAGTACTACAATACTATACAATACTATACAATATTATGAAACAATGCATAAAAATCATCCAAATAAGGTTAGCGTACATTTATCCATTGAGGTCTACGATTAGATTAGGAGAAAAACAACAAAGTACTATATTACAATACACGTAACAGTCATCCAATAAGGTTAGGGTACATTTATCCATTGAGGTCTACGATTAGATTAGGAGAAAAACAACAAAGTACTATAATATAATACACGTAACAGTCATCCAAATAAGGTTAGGGTATATTTATCCATTGAGGTCTACTATTAGATTAGGAGAAAAACAACAAAGTACTATAATACAATACTATACTATACATGTAACAATCATCCAAATAAGGTTAGGCTACATTTATCCATTGAGGTCTACAATTAGATTAGGAGAAAAACAACAAAGTAATATAATACAATACAATACTATACACGTAACAGTCATCCAAACAAGATTAGGGTACATTTATCCACTGAGGTCTACAATTAGATTAAGAGAAAAATAACAAAACACTACAATACAATACAACACTATACAATATTATGAAACAATACGTAACAATCATCCTAATAAGGTCAGAGTACATATATACATTGAGGTCTACAATTAGACTAAGAGAAAAATAACAATCAAATTATTTCCTTGTATATATAATATGATCCATAAATTTTTTCTAAGGATAAAAAAGTTTTGTAAATAAAAGTTCATTCCAAGTATCTTGAAGGCCAGGCAAACACCAATGAACACAATCAGCATAACTAAATGGATTTGCTAGTTGCTCTTGTGTTAATTTATTCCATTGCTTCTTGTAAATTGTTGTGTGTGCATCTTTTCTGTAACTTGAAAGTTGTGTAATATTGAGAAATGTAATTGGCACTTTTGATTTGCCAAATTCTTTTGTGAGCACTTGCATTATACTTTTTCTACTATCTGATCCCCAATAATTTGGATCCTCTATCATTTTTGTTTCATTGTAACAATTCTTATTTGGTTCACCTCCCCATTCTATGCTCCTGTAAAACAAATGAGTGGATATGTCATTTTTTTATGAAACTTATTTTTTTTACTTTCATCAGAAAAGTCATTTTCGTAAAAAGAAGAAATTAGTTGAATCAATCAAAGATGAAAAAATTGAAAAATATTTTCTTGTATAATTTTTCTTTATCTTGGAGCAATCTTTAGTAAGAAAAGTATTTTCAAATATTTTTCTAGTTGAGGATACTTTTACGTAAAAAAACGTAACGATGAGGATATTTTTGAATAAAAAACACAATAAATAATCTATTTTAAATAATTCAGGGATATATTTGACCCCTTTACCCTTAAAGAAATAACAATGAAAAGGGAAAATTTTCTATATTTTTACTTACTTTTCATGAGAAGGTGACATGCTAGTGAAGAAAACTCTGGTTATGTTTGGATCCATATTCCTTTTAATCCATCTCAACATACTCTTTATAGCCATCTTGTATGCCTCCTCTGTGGACACCTCCACTATATCTTTCACTTCATCATCAAAAGACCCTTGCCTACATCAATTTTCATTTTATATAAATTTATTTTAACAAAAAAAAATAATGATTAATTCAGAATTTAGACGCTATAGCTTCTGAAATGAGTGAGTATATCTTGAGATAATATTTGACTCCAAAATACTGAGTTGTTTTAATCTCGTGACCTCTATAGTCAGATTCAAAGATCAAACTAGAGAGCATAAGGAGGTTCATTCAAATCCCCTTCATTAAAACTTCAAATACATATAAGATCAAAAATATTTTATATGTATAAACAGTCAAACCTCGCTATAACAGTCTTTCTAGACCTATTATTGATAATCTCACAGATTCTATTTCTATAAAGATGGACTAGTAATTATATTATCAAAAAAAGAAGATAATTGTCATAGAGGGGTGATTTTTTTTTTTTTGAAAAAAAAAGTGTGTTGTTATAAAAATGGTTGTTGTTGTTGTCATAGGTACAAAAGTAATTATAGAGAGGTTAAATATAACATAAAAAACCAATTTCAAGAAAAGATGATTTTTACAGTAACGTATTGTTATAGAGAGATATGATTATATTTTATTGATTTATATTTTAATTTTTTGTAATAAAAATTATGACTCAATCAGAACGATAAGCAATAAACAAATAATAGGAAAGAGCCAAGAAAATTACAAAATATGAAAATGTGGCCCCCTCATCCACCAAAGATAAGTGTTGAAGATAATAATATTAGCCCCTTTCCAATATTTTCCATGTAAATTTATTGAACCTTTTCTAACAACTCTTTCTTCAATCCTATGTTTGACTGCATCATCAGAATTTGATTCCAGCAAAAATGGTGCCCAATAAAACTCAATTGTTGCATTATAATCCTAAAAAATTTTTAAAAAAAATACTCAGATATAAGCCAATTAACACATAAAATCAATTTTTTGCTAGAGATAATCACCTTAATTGTAAAAACGTCAAAATTACCAACAGTTTTCATGGATTTAGCATTCTCAGGAATGAATCTATGGACAAGACAAACCATAGAAACATATTGTCCTCTGTTTAATGAATCGCCCACGAATAACATCCTCTTCCCTCGAAGTGTTTCCAACATTAATGTAGCGTTGAAACTGTCATATTTAGTAAAAGCATTACAGTAACAGTTAACCTCAAAAATTAGTTCATAAGTTCATTATTCTAGTTGTCCTCATAACATGGGGTAGTTAAAAGTTTAATTTTTGAGAATGTATTAATTAGTGGATGGACAAAAGGGTTACAAGTAAGTAAATTAAAATACTAGAGCTCATACTTGTTAAAATTTGTAATTTTTTTCATACATATATATTTTACGTCAAAAATACTAAATCTGATACTTTCGCCATTATACTAATGAATTCATGATATAATCCGTCATGCATAGAGTTCGTTTAACTTATTTTTACGGACAGTATTAAATTTTTTTCACTGAATCTATAACTTTTTTCTTATATATATGTTCACATCAAAAATACTAAATCTGATACATTCGTCATTGAACTAATGAATTCATAATATAATCTGTCATGCATAGAGTTCATTTAACTTATTTTTACTGCCAATATAAAAGAATTTTTACTGGATCTATAACTTTATATATACATATATATATATATATATATATATATATATATGTTTCACGTCAAAAATACTGAATCTAATACATTGGCCATTGAGTTATGAATTCATAATATAATATGTCATGCATTTAGAGTTCGTTTAACTTATTTTTACTGACAGTATAAAGAATTTTTACCTCGGGAGAGAGCAATCATGAGGTTGCCATCTCCAATGTTGATAATCTTTATCTGGCCTTCCATGTTCTTGACAAGTCAATTGTGGTTGTATATAAGGACACTCATATTCTTCATATAAAGGTCTTTTTTCATCCCAAATCCATTTTCCATTGAACACATTGCATCCTTCTTTTGTCTTTCCTATGGCAAATGGTAACTTCTTGTTCTTTTCTATCAATAGAAATTTAAAAAAAAAAAAAAAAGTTAATAGGTTGTGAAATAAGGAATTTCGTTATAAATGTTTAAGATTTAATGTAATAAAAAGTAAATTTTGACTTATATATACGATATTAGTTTCCATAATAATACATGCATAAGAATTTTCCCCGTCTCAGAACTTTAATCTAGTTAATTATTCGACTGAACGCATAATGTGTGTTAGATGCACGTCAGGAGTTTGGACCTTGCTACATACAAATTAAAGGTGGATGATTTTACGAGAATAATTTTGGAGATGGGTGATCTTGAACTTTTAACCTTGCTTGCTTATTGGCAAAATTTCGAGTTTAACTAACTTTGACTTTTGACCTTGAAGATTTGTCTGTAAAAGGAAAAACATTCTTAAAAACAAAATTCAATCTCAAAATAATACAAACTATAATTTTCTAACAAATGATGTTCAACTTATCGGTCTTCAATCTATATAGCTACCTCATGATAGTCATATTCATACTGAACCCACCGACTCTAAATCCTAGATCCAACTCTACTTCAACAAGGGACAATTATTTTGAAGTTTAGTATGAGAAGATTTCTTTCTTTTTTTTAATTGGTTTATTATGTTTCCATGTTTGGAACAAACAAACAAACAAACAAAAAACCAAAAAAGAAAAAAAAAATGTTTTTTTCTACACAAGCATACATGATAAAATCCCCTCTCCCCCCACCCCACCCCCAACTCCCTCAAGAAAAAAAAAGTGCAAATTAATTAGAAATACTCACTATTATTTCTTGAGATAGAATTTTGTTGTTGTCTGTAAACTCTGGGATCAAACTGGCTAAAAATGCAATTGAATTCTTCACTATACAGAACAATAAAAAGAACAATGAAGGGTAATAATATTAAGAAAAAATAAGAAATAGGAATTTTTCTGAGAAAATTAGAAGGAAAATAAGAAGAAGATGAAGGTGACTTCATTTTTTTTTTTTTGAAGGTTTTTGGACACTAAGTTTTTTTTTCCTCTCTGTTTTATTACTTTTTGTGGTTAGGTAGTGAAAGTCACCTACTCAAGAGTGTTAAGTGGCTAGAATATAAATACAAGTAAATTATAGGTTATATATGTTGAAGAAAATTAGTTAGTTATATTTCCAAGCTAATTGAATAATTATTTGTTTTGGAATTATTTGTTGTTATTCTAAGTAATTATTACTTGTCTTATTATTGTTGAAGAAAATAATTCATAATAGAGAGGTTATTAATGGTTAAGAGGACCTAGGTCCCATTTATTTTTATTATAAGATTATGAAAATGTGTACTAAGATTAAGACATCTGAAATCGATCAATAATGTGTTAGTTATGCCTAGAGTTTCATTTCACATGGAGGCAATCAATATGTAGTGTATTCTCGTAAGTGGAGTTGGAAATGGTGGGATCATCTGAAATTGATCAATAATGTGTTAGTTATGCCTAGAGTTTCATTTCACATGGAAGCAATCAATATGCAGTATATTCTCGTAAGTGGAGTTGGAAATGGTGAGATGTACGTAGACTTTATGGGGTAAAGAGATTGTTTCTGGTATACCCTTAAATAAAAGCAATAAACAATTTTTATTTTTTTTTAAGAGGAAAATAATATGTAAGCTTGTCATTGCTCTCAAAAGAGAGGTCAAAGTCATATTACTTGTATGCAAGAAACATAATGATTGTGGCCAATTCAAATTGATAGGTGCAATTTGAGAGTTTGATTATATATGTGTATTTCTTCAAAACAAAACAACACTAATAGCTTTCTTGCTTTGCTTTTCTTAAAGTGATGGCCAAAATTATGTCATTTTTTATGATCTCCCTTGGCTTCTAAGTGAAGGATGTTGATGATATACTCCCTCCCTCCGTTTCGTTTTATATGATATTCTTTGATTTGATACAGTTTTTAAGAAAAAAATAAGACTTTTGAAACTTGTGGTCTAAAATCATTCTTAGATATTTGTGTGGCAGAGAATCATTTGATTAAGCGTAAAAGGAAAATTCTAAGGTTAAATTGTTTTCAAATAGAATAAGGTGACATTCTTTTTGGGACGGACCCTCTTGCATGCTCAAGATTATGTATATGCTAACATAGGGACTCAACATCGGGTAAATCAAGAATTAGAGTGGATCTTATTATGATATCGTGATTAAAAAAATGAATCTTGAACATAATTTAAATTTTAAAAATTACTAAGTATATTTTTTTTACTACAAAGTCGCATTGTGGAGGTAAAACACTCTCTATCAAAGGCGATTCTATTCCCGAAGCTCACTCACTGGCTACCAAAGGTACACCACAACCTTTGGTGGCAACTCTATTGTCAAATGAAAGCACATTCTGCCAAAAAAATTAGGTAAATCCAGTACCAACTGTGACTTGTTTAAAGGGTTGAGTGTGAGATGAGATTTTAGGTAACATTTCAACTTCATTTTTAGTTTACACTTGTTTAATACCAACTCCCCACCTACTTTAGTATTCACATGGAGCAAGTGATCCCCATTGACATAACAAGATTGAGGATCTCAGATATATTTGACCAAGAAAAAAATTAACATAATTATTTCAGTTTCACTATTATTACTTTATCCTAATTGTTCCCACAAAAATTCTTTTGAAGAGCTTTTTCTATCACAAACTGCCTTTCCCATCTGTTTTTTCACACAGAAACCCATGATTTGTAAATATTAGTCACTCCCTGGAATACTTTGAGGTTTAGAAGTGATGTTGTGTTGACACATACCCGAAACTATGACTTTGAATCGCCATTGTTCTGAAGGCCTAACGAGTTCCTTCTTTCTCAAAGGCCATCATGTAGCTTTCCTCATACCAATGACTCGCTTGTTTAGTACTGCTAACTATCATAGGAGGATGCCACCCAGGATTACCAATTAAGTTGTGATGGTATTGGCTGCAAGCAGATATAGGTGCTTTAGGGGTGTCTTTAAAGGGTCCAAGTGACAAACACATATAAACAAGAATGTCATATTAGTGCCATAGTACTTCGCGAAAAATGGTGAAACCTCTTCTGTCTGAAAAAAACTAGTGGGTACAATGTAGTTCTGATCAAAATCCTGTTCATGGTAGAAGCACCAACAGCCTAAAAACAATGCTGTTAACTAGAACTCAATGACACTTGAAAAACAAAAAAGGAACTAGCACAAAATGACAGCCTATTCAAAGAAATTACAAAACAATTGAAGTGAGGTCTAATTAGAGAGCCAAGGTGTAAGAAGTCCAGTTTTAGTCTTACTGGAGAGGAGCACAAGGATCTGATTTTCTTGAACTTGTAAGAGTCAATTGTCGATCCACGTCAAAAATTGATTCATTGTATCATTTGAGTAGTTAACATGTTATCGCTCAAAAATTGACAGGAGAATACGTGCTCCTGTGACCATGAGAAGGTCCTCTAAATCTCCGCACCAATGATGTAAACGAACTCTGCAAAAGGAGAACATAAATGTGATGAAAAGTTCCGTTTCAATCAGCCACGAACATATCCTCCAATGAAAAAGATTATGTGTGCACCAAGGAGGAGGTCATTCTCAATCTTTTCTCTTAGATGTTTGGGGCAAGGCAGAGGCTATGGCATAATATTTCAGCAAGTCCATGAATCCATAATTCAACTAAGACACCTTTTTGTGAATTCAAATAAGACTAAGCTTTCAGCTTGCATGAAATTAGCAGTGAGGAGTACAGAATACAACAACCACCAACCCAATATAATCCCACAAGCAAGGTCTGGGGGGATGGTGTGAGCGCAGTCTTATCCCTACCTTGTGCAGGTAGAGAGACTGTTTCCGAAGAACCTCGGCTAAAGTAAAGAATACAGAATAATAAACATATACCCAACTAATGCAACCATGGTCCATAGAACTCGGACACATTAGGTGCTATAATTTTTCATGGCAAACACGCCCACATTGGATGTTCTTTCAAGAAGAACCTCGGCTCAAGTAAAGAATATAGAATAATGAACATAAACGCAACTAATGCAACCATGGTTCATAGAACTTGGACACATTAGGCGCTATAATTTTTCATGGCAGACACATCCATATTGGATGTTCACTGCTAGGTGCTGTGAAAAAATAAAAACCAAAGCTCCCCACTGTGTCATTTTTCTCTTCTTAAAGAACCAACTGTTAATGTTCCCGCCTACCCCAAATCTCTCCTGGAAAGAGGTTCATTACTAGAGACATTTGGACAAGCAAGACTCGATTATGTCCAAATGTATCACCCTTAACCGTAGCCAATAAGATATTTTCACCAGATCAACAATCTAACTTTATTATAAGACCTCAGCATTATTCAATACCTGTAATGTATGTGGCAAGCTTGCCCAGAACTCCAAGTTTGGAATTACCTGCATAAGTTAGAGAAGGAAGATGTCAGATTGCAGCATTGCACAAATTCAATGTCAAACTCAGGCAAAGTCAGCATGAGTTTTAAATAACAACACTGCACTTGATGGGAAAAAAAAGGTTTCTCTTGTCAGGAACAATATTTAAGCTAACAAAGCATCTTCAAGCATTGGATCAAACTTAGACCTCACTGACACCTCAGGCAGCTAAAACTTTCCGAACAAACCTATTTTATTTCCTGAGTAAAATGGTCAACAATTTACCTTAAGAGAATTAAAATTTTCCACTTTGCTCAAAATCCATTAACTCAGGCTCAACTTATAATCTTTATGAGACTGATTATGATCTAGTTCCATGGCCTCTTAGAAGTAAAAGGCATACTGGTGGGATCTTCATGGTCAGAAAATCTTCTATAGCCAGTTTGATAGTGAAGGATGGCATTGCTCCTTCAGCCTGAATCAAGGAATCCCTTAGATGTGATGCTATTAATTTAAAAGTTCATTTCTCAATCCCTGAATAATTTGGAGAGACAAGAGAAAAATAGGAAAAGGAACTTCAACAATCCTGTAAGATTTGTAACTGTCACCGATGACGTGCACTTGGTGCAGCAAACTACAGCTCGAGCAAAACTGAAAGCATACATGCACCGAAGTGACCTACCAGTCTCTCTTCTAGCAACGAATCAACTTATGATTTCTTAGTGTGGTGTACTTTCTATATGCAGATATAGAATGGAATATGGGATGCATTATTTGCATTTTTCTAACTGGTATAATTAAGAAACAACAAATCCGAATCACTAACATCCCAATTTGATTAATTTGCCTCCAACACAAATTTAAGGTCAAGTGATCAAAGCTCTGCAACATGTTTTCATCTCAAAGTTCATAATTATCCTCCTTGAAGTCACCATTATTCCCTGTCAACCACCACCATGCGTCACCATCTATAACTTCAATATTCAATATGTTCAGTGTTCACCACCCAAGGACCAAATCTGTAACTATACCATTAAGTCTTGTCTTGCTTATCAAAAAAGGTATATTATCCAACAGATTTGTTGAGGTTCATATACGAGCAGGTCACTCCCCCCCCCCCCCCCCCCACACCCCACACACACAAACAAACAAAGGCCAAATGCATCACCTGTTGTCAGAATTTGACATTTAACTATCCATCCTAACACACAATTTTTTTACTCTTCGCACAACCACCTTGCTATCACATTGTTGCATCTGATTACTTTTCTTGAAACAATCACTTACAATAGAGAGTAGAATTATGCTTTTTGCAGCAACCGGAAAAAGGAGGATAGGGCAGCAAAGAGGCCAGTCACAGTCAAATAAAGATATTGTGGCCAACGCAGTCTGGATATGAACTCTCATGCACCTATTCTGATAAACAGAGAACGAAGACATACGACAGACAGAAAAGAGTAAGAGAAGCAACATACGTCTATCCCACGAATGCCCAAAGAGTAGTACCGATAGACTGCACCACCCAGGAAGTAAACTCCAAAGAAGAATAGGATGCTGTCCAGTGTTCATCAACCAATCAATCAATCAGTCTGAAGGCAACTCAATTACCTAGTCTATGCTTTTAACTATTAAACCTTACATTATCATCATGGTACCAAACCAGCCCATCCCGTTCCGATGAGAGGATACAATCACTGCACAGCCAGAGGGGTGATGTATTTTTGTAGCCTGCCAACAAAAAATAAAGCATGAACTCCACGTCGATACTATCCATAAGAACAAGGTTCTTGTCAAAGTTAAGAGGATGAGAAATAGAGAGGAGATTGAAGAATGCACCAAATTGTTTGTTTCATATGTATCCAAACTAGGAAAGAAATCTTAGCATGCAATGTATATTGCAACGTCTGCTGAGTTTGAATCCACCAAACTGACCTTGCACCAACTACATACAAGACAAGCACTCTGACTTAGCCTCCAGCCTAACGCCAAGCCAAGAACAGCAGACAGCAGCATTCCCCAAGTTGACACTTCATACCAAACAAGCAACTACTTACTTGGTGCCTAGGATTAGTATTCAATCCAAAGACAAGTGCCCACAGAAAATATGCTGCTATGATCAATGCCATGCCAAGGGATTTTTTCCTTTCACCTAGAACGTCACTATGAAACTATATTCCCCACATCAACTCAATGTCACGTCAAGGTTCCCATAAACTATGTTGCTCGGACTCTTCAAGAATGTTGACTGGTGGTGTCGGATCCTTCAAAGGATCCAACACGGATGCGGCATCATTTTTGGAGAGTCCGAGCAACATAGCCCATCAAAGCACCTTCCATATCCAAGACTACTTGCATCACTATTCAATTAACAATTTTGATTTGCAGGTCCATTTTGTACTATGCTAGACTAAAAGAAATCATTACAATGTGACAGTCCGTACCAAGGTCTGTGACCTTATTGCCAGTTGAAAAAGCTCATTTTTATGTATTTTATTAACCAAGATCCTTTTCTTAATATAATGCATCAAGCACACCTATGAGTGACACAAAGTAATGCATAATGAGATTGAAACATGGACATTCAGGGTACTTACATAATCACAAGTGCCAACTAATTCAAGTGTCTGAGGACCCTGACAGGATTGGAAAAGAAAATCATACGCTGAAGTCCGATGAAATGTCACTGGAGAAAAGTACAGCCAATATGCAAAGGAAACAAGCCCTTACTTGAACTCCATTTGTATCACAAACAATAGATACAGCAAGTGAACAGTTCAGCTTTGTGGCTCTGTTAGACAGTTTAGCCGTGATGCCTTTGAGTGGATCCGTTTTGTCTGCCATATTAATAAACCCAAGCATTAAAATTTCCATTTGATCTAGTAAAGTTGACTCCACAATGATTGCAGACTATAACTGCATGAAAAAATGCTCCAAATTCGTAATTACTGATTGTGCACTTAAAAACAACAAGAAGAACAAGCAATTGATAATAACTTCTCTCCTTAAATCTGAACAAAACAATTGAAGGATTCTTACCAATGAGTTCAAAGGACGTGCTTGATGCATATCCAAGAGTAGTACACACGGGATAACCTGCACTAACCATACTAAAAGCATTAAAGGAAATAAAACAAAGAGTGTAAAATTAGCTCGATTTTTTGAAGAGTCTATGTATGTGCTCATGATATATTTGTAAATATCGCATCATCTTGGCATAGTATAAATGAATATTTTGTTTTATCACAAAAGGAAAAAGGAATATATCATCTGTTAGTTTGTTGTATATACGAATTATTACATGTTCAACTTAAACATGATTTTCTGAAGGTAATACCTCTTTATTCTTCTTCAGATTCCCTTTGAAAAGAAATGGTGTTCTACCAACAGGTGTTCACACACTATACGGTACATGCATAAATTAAGCAGAGAATGAATAAAATCCCAAATGTTCATGCCATTTAGCTGTGTCACTATTTTCTCCAATCAATATAGTAAAACTAAACAAGAGAAGTGAGAATAGTATACTTGGGGAAGAAGAGAATGTATACAGCTAGGATCATTAAGGGCATCAAGAAGATGCAAAAAGTGTCGAAGGAGATTGAGTCGGCTCTGATACAAAGATTAAGCTAATACTTTTTTTGATAAGGGAATAATTACGCTAATACTAAGGAGTTGACAAAATCCAAAAGATGTTCAGTTCTTGTTACAGGGGTCAGATTGCACCAGCTAAACAGAGAAAATACGCATTTAGCCTTCAGGAAGAGATATGAAGTTGAGATTCAATCAAAACACCCACGGTTTCTTTCTGTCCAAATACACCAAAAAGTACAAGCAAGTATCATTGATCAGATTTTCTTGATGGATTTATCAACTTTCCAGGAACTCCAGCTCACATAAGGCCTCTTTGGTGCTGAATGTCATGACCCAACTTAATCCAAGAATAAAGCAAAACATGCTCCAGATATCAAAAGCTATTGGACAGTGGATTGAGCAGGCTGTTAGCACTTTCTGCATTCAACTGACACATGTATAATCTGTTAACTAGCTAGGAAGAACTTTTAGGCCACATATTAGTATTGTACTCATTAAATTGTGAAATGTCACGTCGAAAATTTTAAAATTCTAGTTAGTCGATGCATCTTTTATGTCATCAACACACTCTTCAAGACACATTTTATTAGTTACTTTTCAATGTGCCTCTCGTGTGCTGACTAGATTTTGTTCTTAGGTGATAATATTCTTTTGAATCTCTTCACCGATTTCCTAAATCTCCTAATTGATGTATATGAACTCCCTAAAGGGATATTTACTCCATATATACACAATATTCTGAAGAGTCCTGTAGTTGGAGCATGCATATAATGTGTTCCTATCTTGTTGCAAAAGTATTGGATACTAGAACGTTGAACTAATTTTGTAAGCATATCTGCTTTCTTTTTCATCAGAAAACCTTTTACAGACTCGACAACAATAATTGAGTAATTGACCGTTCACTCGTACTTCCATGAGAATAAGCAACTGGAAATCCATTGTTGTTTATTAATCAAAGTGAACTAAATTTTTAAGGTGAGGGACTCCATCAATTGTTCAGAAAGCAATTCCAGAACCAATGCTCATAAAGTCATTCGAATTGACAAATATCGTAGCATCTGCATGACACAGTGACAACTTTTTGTGTGCTTCATTCTTTTGTGCAACATGGGACCTGAAGAGATAGGTCATGCAGCTAGATTGTTTGTCACGAAAACAGTTTCATCAAAGAACTATTTTTTTAAAATAATCATAATGTTTGGGCCAGCTTATGCGCACTTCAACCAATTCCATGGGTCCCTGACACTTCCCACCAGAAGAAGTATTGAGTTTCTCAGTTGCATCATATATTTTCTCCAGGTCAATGAACATTATGTGTAAATCTTTTTTGCAGTAGCATTAAATCACCATCAACCTTTATATAACCTCCATTGTAGATCTACGGGCATAAATCCAAACTGGTTCTCTATTGCTCTGATATTGTCCCTAAGTGTGCACTCTATCCCTCTTTCCAGAGTTCCATCGTACAACTGATAAGCTTTATACCACGATTATTCGCATTGCTTGGAATATCTTCTATGTTCTTATAAAATGAAATCAGAGAACTCTTTCTCCACTTGACGGGCATCCTACCACTTCTTAATATAGCATTTAATAACTTTGACAAGCCATCCCAATACAATCTCCAAGATACTTCCAAACCTCTATTGGGATACCATCTGGACAACATGCTTTTCTATCCTCATATATCTCATGACATCATGTACCTCATCCAATCCAATTATATGAGTGCAGCTAGAATTTCTATAGTGTACATGTATGGAGATCCAAATGTGCATACATCTTCCTCTCCTTTTTTCTTCAAAACTTATGAATTGCTTTGGCAATCAAACATTCAACTGTAACAACAGATAGAACCCCACCAATCACCATAGCTTTTGGTTCCTAAATAGTTGGCACAAGATGGACAATTTCTCACATACTTTTTCTTACACACTCATTTTCTTAATCTATTCATATGAAGAACATAAAATCTCAAAAGGAGAATCTTTTCTCTTTTCCCTGAAGGAAAAGTGGTATTCTCTTGACCTACCAGTCCTCTACCCTAACTTGAAAGGACACTTTCAGAAGAGGATGTAAGTAATTAAAGGCAAGACATGTCATGATGTAGATGTTGTTAATAAAAGTGAAAAAAAGAATCCCAGATATCAAGAACTTCAGGAGTATTACCTCCAACGATGTTAGCCACGAGGGCACTACAACCCATACCACAACGAGAAATACCACCACAGTCCTGCAAATGTAAGAATGTTCACGTTAGAGTTGTCTATGTGGTGATTAAGAAGTTCAAATTTCACAACTAAAAGACAGAATATTTTTGAGAATTGGTAATTTGTATTCTTCATAGAATATGTTATTGTCAACAGTTCTTTATTGGCTATGTTGTTATTATTGTTGATAAATTTGAATTCATCAGCATTAAGGATATGCTGGCCACCTTCAAAAATGGATTACAGCCATGCCAAAATGGACTTTCAAAGTTCCCTATTAAATCTATAATCTGATCTACATCCTCCATACAAAGTTGTTTACACCAAAAAAGTAAAGCTACTAAACAGTTCCATTTTACTCTGTGAATGAAATTGGATCTATATTCAAATATCTACTTTCCTATACATGGTTGATGAGCCAAACAAGTCCAAGCAGCAAGTGATAAATAAAATCACTTGAAGATGCTTTAACAAAGATTAATAAATAGGCAACCTTCATCTATGTACATCTTGGTTACTTTCTAATGTTCAATATGTTTGAGAAGAACACAATTTATCTTAGCATAGTTGATAGTCCTCTAAACTTCACCCCCTAGATACCCACAAATGACGTTGTATATTTCCAGTGGCAAATCAAAAATATTCATCAAATAGTCAATATTCAATCCCTGATACTATGATAATCAGAAGAATCACTAATTCTCAAAAAAAAAAAAATGAAAAAGTGAATTTATGAGGTATTACGCTTAGCAAAACTCTAATAATCGGTAGAAATTTTCAAAAGAGAATAAGAAAATCTATATAGCTTGTTTTTTTTTTTTTCGGAAAAACCATAGCGTATGGTCCAGCTTGTGTGCGCCTCGACTAATTGCATGAGATACCTGCGACCTCCCACCAACAACAAAGTACTGATAACTATGTCCAGCAAGGTTGGAGCAGGCCAATGTCTATAACTTGTTTCATAGTCATTGAGAGATTTCTGAGGGCCATCATGGTCCTCCTGGCCTCTCTCCTAGTATGTTAATATACTGTTTATTCTGCAGCATTTCCTAATTTGTAGAACTAGGGTAGTTTAATCTGCAGCCACACATTAGTTGTGTATTTGGCAGCGACTCAAGTATTATTGTTACAAGAAGGCTAACTAATGGTCTATTGCACATGATAATTTACATTTCATAGGGTTAACTATAGAACAAATTCATCTCCTCTAGCAATTATAATTGGCAAAGAAAGTTTAGCAAGCACTTACCCCACACTCAACACAGGTAGGAGGATCATGGTTGAAAATCATTGCATCACAAAGCTGCTCCATAAACAGAGAGGAAACAAAGTGAGATTCAGTATAGTATTAGCAGTTTCGTAGTTTAAACAGTAATAAAATCCAAAAAACTTTTTTATTTCCTAATCACAAGATGTAACTGCCACTTGTATCAGCTATATCACAGTTCAACTACATTATGTTTCCTAAGTGAACACAATGAAACCTATAATGGCTCATTCACGGATTTAACGACAGGTACACAGCATACTTCTTGTCCACAGACCTCAGACATTCAGCCATTCAGGAGCTAATAAAATACTTTTCTCTCTGATAAGGGAACTGGGGGCATATAAATCTCAAGTACATAGTTAAATAGTCAATGAGCAAGTCTCATATAATCACTATGAAATTGAAAATCAAAACTAAACATGACAGTGTAACCTGATGCAGCCAACCTGAAACCATAGCACAGTCTCATTAACAGCCACCTTGTAGAACCTGAAATTATGTACAAGTACTTTAGTACAAATGCCATCCCAAAACAAACTAGAGGAAAGCAGAATTTTCTTTGACCTGAAATTATGGATGACAGAGTCCTTTAGTAAAAATGTGACCCCGCAACAAACTAACAAAAGAAGAATTTTCGTTGAGCTTGGTATCTATTCTGCTCTATATTAGCCCATCTCATACCAACACTACATAACGTCATTTAGGCAAAGTAGAAGTTCTTCTTTTGGAACTGGAATTCATAAATCACACACTTATCCTTGCACAGACATACTAATCTAACCAAAATAAAACACTCCTGATGAAACCTGGACCTAATATAAGTATAACAACACTACGCCTCAATCCTAACAAGTTGGTATATTTTCCCTCCGTTTTAATTTGTTTGCCTTACTTTCCTTTTTAGGCTGTTTAAAAAAGAATGTCTCTTTTCTTTTTTGGCAACTCCTTAATACTAAATTTCATAAGGCATATTTAATACCACAAGATTAAAAGGAATTTTAGTAAATTCAAAAGATATGTTACTTTCTTAAAGTTTATGCCAAGTCAAAACCAGGCAAACAAACATATGTACTGCTCTTTACCTAAGAACAATCACATATATGGAAATATATTTTCCCACATATATCACAACGATTTTCTCTTTCATTATATTGTGAGATGAAAGTATCAACCTGGAATCCAACAATATCATTTCTCATATATCATCAAATTACTGCACTAGCTTCCCCATGTTTCACTATCAATCTAAGATCCAACAACTATTGTTTCTCACATTTCATTATATTACTGCACTAGTTTTTCCATGTATCAAATATAAAATTTTGCAACTAAAATTGATGAAATGGGCCACATGAACTATCTTGTACTAGCCAAAAAGTTCTAGTTATTGAATAATAATAATAATAATAGCAAGTGAGCAAGTAGCACCCAACAATAACGTGAATTGAGAACTATCAAGTCTCAGTACAAATCCCAAAGAGAGACAAACAAACATTACGTGGGGTCCTAGCCTAGCCTCAATGGTCAGAGTCAAATTGGTACTTATTGCTTGTCGAAATTAGTGGAAGTGCACAAAAGCTGATCCAGACCCAGTCACCCAAAAAAATAGTAAGCAAGCAATTAAAAAGAGAAAAAGAGAGTACCCATCTTCACTGAGGATGCCATGAGGAAAATTACTAATTGGTTTTGCTAAACTGTAATTGTAAAGCTTATTGTCCTGCTCAAAACTCAGCTCGCAGGTTCCATAAACCCAAGTAATGATGGTGGCGAGGATTAATGGAAGCAGAATGAGTGAACAGCGATTTGGGAAACTGCCACCAATTGTCATTTCGAATTCCTCAAACTACATATGCAGCAATTTATTTTGGATTGTGAGAATTTGCAATAATTTGAAGATCTTCAGAGAAATGAAGTCAAATCTTGCTTGGGCAGGGAGGTCAGCTAACAGGATGAACTCACGGCTTCTTGTAGGGATGGCAATGGAGCACGCTCAACCCGACCCGCAAACTTTTTAAACCGTTCAGACCGTCTTGTGATATATATCCTTGTATTATTATTATTCCTCTAATATTTATTATTTTTATCGTATTTACATAATATCATTTGTTTTTTATTATTAGTTTTTTCTTTTTTATATCTAATATCTTCTGAGACTTGATTTTTTAATAAGAATTTTTCTAAAATAATTTTTCTATCTTTATGAGCTAGTGATAAGATTTGCATATATTTTACCTCTCTCAGATTCTATTTGTGGAATTCCACTAGATATGTTGTTATTTAACATTTCAAAAAATTGTTATCTAATAGCTAATAATTATCTTTAATTAAATTTTTAATAATTCATTAAATACATTTAATTTTAATTTTAGAAAATAATTAAAATTAAAATTAGTGCTTAATATAAAAAAAATTATATCTTGAATGCATTTCCCTTAGGTTTCTTCCTTTTTTTTCTAATGGGTAACACAATAATAACATATTGAATAAAAGTATAAGAAATAAATAAAATGTGTACATACCTAACCCAATTTTTAAATAAGAATATTTTCTTCCAACTTTACCCTACAAATGAATAATCCAATTTTGGTGACAAATAACAATTCATTATAGAAAGAAAAAAAAAAGAGAGGAGAATTTCCAACTTTTCTGCCCAAATAATGCAAAACCAAAGATTTCAAACGCATTGGAAGAAAATATATACTATATTCATTTTTTATAATTATGATATTCGTATCAAATATTCAAAATAATAATTATTTTTTGAAAGCAAATATTCAAAATCATTATGAAAGATATACTCTCTAAAAAAAAAATGACTTACTTTTTTTTAATTTGTTTTTAAAAAGATGATCTCTCTCTTTTTTTTTGACAATATTTTAATTTCAATTTTTTACATGATATATTTAAGGTCATAAGATTAAAAAATATTTTGATATAACTTTAGTTTAGAACCATAACATTAAAAAGTCTTTTTTATTTTCTTAAATTTCATGGCAAGTCAAACGATATCTTTCTTTTTAAAACAGAGTAATCTGGGGTGACAATTGGGCAGGTTGGATCAAATTTAAGCAGGTCATAATGGTTCAAAACAACAAATAGGTCAAGATCCAACCAAACCGAATTTGTTTGGATCAAAACGAATTGGGTCAAAATGGGTCAAGTCAAAATAATTTGAGTAATGGGTTATAAAACGGGTTAAGAGTAAACCCTACCTAACTTTTACTAAATTTTACTTATTTAATTAGTTCTTTTTCAATAATTTAATATTTAATTAAATTATATTTTTTTCTAATTCTAGCTATATAAAACATATCATTTAAAAAAAATTTGGGAGATCTTTTTCAAGTCAATTTGAATTCCATATCAACCTAATTTTAAATGTGTTAGGTTGAGATGCATAAAGCTAATAAATAGACATATTATTAACTCGTTAAAACTTTAACAAATTAAACGAATTTAAATTTAATTTTGCTACTCATAGGAGTAATATAATGCATGAGTTGTTCCTCTTCTAACTAAAATTTAAATTCAATTCTTTTTAAAAAATTAATAAAAAATATTTTTTTAAAAAATAAAATTTCATACAACATGAATTTAAATTAGTCGAAACCAAAATCAACATTTATAACCGACTTTTCGCTCGGACTAGCAACAATATTCCAGGAGTCCGCCACGCGCTGCTATGCATTACTCAATCCTCTCCGTCTACGTGTCATCCATCCAACGGCTATCAACTCTGTCATGTCCGATTTTTCATCATCCAATATATCAGCTTCCCTCTTTCATTTTCAATCCATTATTTTCTACTAATAATTCTCCATTTTCGCTGTTAATTTTCTGTATACCTCATCATGCTAATGAAACTGGCTCCTGGGTTTGCGTTGTTGAACACCCAAGTGGAAAATTTGAGTCCCATGTTATCAATTTCTTCACATGGATCTGCTCTGAAGAATTTTTCAGCAAAAAGCGGGAATGGGTTTGTTGTATGTGCTTCAAAGGGTTCGAACAGCAAACCCTTAACGGGTGTTGTTTTTGAACCCTTTGAAGAGGTGAAGAAGGAGCTTAAGCTTGTACCTACTGTTCCTCAAGATTCACTTGCTAGACAGAAGTATGCTGATCAATGTGAAGCTGCTATTAATGAACAGATCAAGTGGGTTTTTTGATATTTCTAAGATTTATTCATCTTTTTTGGCTCTGGTTTGATGCTGTGGATTTTAAACAAATTGATGTTTTCTAGTATTGCTAGTGTAGTTTTTTGCCTTTGCTTTCTGTTGTTTCTTGTACTTTGATAGCATATCGAGTGTAATTTTACAAGTGAGGTAAAGCATAGGCAGAACTTAGCACTAAAGGACTAACATAGACCTCAACTCAAGTGCATCCCATCCAAGTACAAAGGGTTGTACTTTGATTATCATATTATTTTATTGTATATGCTACTTGTTTTTTTATTGCTTTGACAGTTTTTTTTTTAGCTTGAGGGGTCTACCGAAAACAGCTTCTCTACCTAAACTCCCAATCGAGACTACACTGGGTATGTTGTTGTTGTTAAAATGTAAAATTCATGCAAGTGACTACAAGTGTAGTTCGCAATTGAGGGTAGTAGTAGTTGTTACTGTTTTTTAGAAGTGGTGTTCAAAACATTTCACTCTTAGCAAGGGAATAATGGAAATTTTTCCTATCTCATAGATACATATATCCTTCTGGGGAAATTGAATTGACTTAGTGGGGACTAAAATAGTGACCGTGTGTTCATGCTTTGGGAAAGAAAACGCTCATCTACATGGGGTGTTATTTGTGTACTTATTGCATTAGTCGTGTCTATTTTGAAGTATCATTTATTCGTTTGATGTGATGCCCTTCCACGTGTATGAAGCTTGGATGAGTCACCTTTTGGAACAATTTCTTATAGTTCTGTAACTTCTGTTTCTATCTATTTATGAGATTGTTTTATATTTTTCGTGATTGCAGTGTGGAATACAATGTCTCGTATGTTTACCATGCAATGTATGCTTATTTCGACAGAGACAATGTTGCTCTCAAGGGACTTGCCAAGTAAATATTGAAAGACTCTTCCGAATTGATGAGTTAGCCATGTGGACTTTGTTTAGTGGTTTGTGATTATGTGTTATTGTTTCGGCGATTTAGGTTTTTCAAGGAATCCAGTGAAGAGGAAAGGGAGCATGCTGAGAAATTCATGGAGTATCAGGTGTTTGAAAATTTGCCTTTGTGTAACTATTTTTTATCTTTATGATTTGTTCTTTGGAGTTGGTGAAGTGGTTAATTCTAGCATATGGTTGTATATATTAATTGGATTTCTTCAATTTTTTGTATTACATGGATTTAGAACAAGCGTGGTGGGAAAGTGAAGCTGCAGTCTATTTTGATGCCACTATCTGAGTTTGATCATGCTGAAAAAGGGGATGCATTGTATGGTAAGTGTATTTCTGTTCTCTTATGTTTTCCATAGTAACCATGACGTCCAGGCCAACTTGCACGTATCTCGACTAATTCCATGGTTAACTGCTATAGGAAGAACTCACCTAGTGTTTTTGCCTTGAGGTGTGAACGTGAGACTTCCTAGTTCTCCTCCCGCTTCGTTGATCATCACACCGCATCTTGATTGTTTTCTCTGTTGTATGTTGTAATCCTATTTTTGTAATTGGATATTTTGATGATACTAGTAGAAATGGTTGTCTAGATTATAAGTTGCCAGAAGTGTTTACTCTGTTCAGCAGATGTCTATGTTGACAGCTTGACGTCAAAAGAGAAAATGTTGCAGAAACCATTATGACCTTGTACTCCCAAATGCTTAATAATTACTATTTCCTCTTCGTTGTGAATTGAGAAATACGAAAGTTCTTATGTTGTTAAAGACTGAAAGTAAAGAAGATTGAGCTTTCAGTTACTTACCACATGCTTTGTTGTTTTATTTTGTAGCAATGGAGCTTGCACTTTCTTTGGAGAAGTTGACAAATGAGAAGCTCTTAAACTTGCATGCTGTGAGTTTTTCTACTATTCCTTTTTAGTTGTATCCAAAATCATTTGGATCAATTTGAAATAGACAACCATTGTGTTTGTTTTAAAAGTTCTGCATCTTTAACAACAACGACGACAACCAAGTATAGTCTCAAAAGCGGGGTCTGGGGAGGGTAGAGTATACGCAGATGTTACCACTACCTCAAGGAGGTAGAGAGGCCATTTCCGGAAGACCCTTGGCTCGAGTAATGAACATCAAAGCAGCTAACAGAACAATACAGAAGTAAAGAGGACATGGAAAATAATAAGGAAAATAAAACGTGACATACCAATTTTTCTTAATTTGTCATTATAAATTTTGACTGCTCTTAACTTTTAAAAACAGGTAGCCACACGAAACAATGATGTGCAGTTGGCTGATTTTGTTGAAACTGAGTACTTGCAAGAACAGGTCAGATTTCTTACTGTTTGTCTAGTGGAGTTATTAAGTCTCAATACTAATGCATGTGGAGTAATACTTGTGATACTATTTTAAGACATGTTCTCCTAGTTTCTTGTAATTATTAAGATGTGTTCTCCTTATTAGGTGGATGCAATCAAGAAGATCTCGGAATATGTGGCTCAGCTGAGAAGAGTGGGCAGAGGACACGGTATGATCGCGCTTCCTTGTGAACTACTTTTCATTTAACTATATTGTTCCCTTATATCCTCTTTACATAAATCTTGAATTTTCAACATCCTCGGCTGCATTTTAGGTGCCTGGCACTTTGATCAAATGCTCCTGCATGAGGAAGCTCTTGCATGATGGAGAAGATAGACTTTCAACTTTCCAACAAGTACACTGTCCTTTCGGGGAGTGTTGTCTCGGTATACTTTGGTATTAGCCTATCCTATAAGATTAGATATAAAGTGTTTTTTAGCAATCGAAAGTCCTGGAGTTGTACATATAGACCAAATGGATGTAGTTATTTTCTATGTTGCTCGGACTCTCCAAAAATGTTGCTGCACCCATGTCAGATTCTCTGAAAATCCGCTACTTTTGAAGAGTCCAACACGCACCCATTGACATTTTCTAAAGAGTCCGAACAACATAGGTTATCTGTGTTACTTATTACTCTTTTTAGTACCTCCTGGTGTTCAAATCAAGTTTAATTTCCCTTGTGGTTTGCTAGTTGTAGCTTGGAGTTGAAGGTGCCTTAGAGAAGTCAAATGTAAAGTGAAGTTAGTTTTGTCACTATGAAAGTAAGGATGTGTTTGTAACTATGAAAAATTTGTTAACTTTGCTATCAGCCGGTTAATGGTTCGAGAATCTTAGTAGTTCAGTTGGTCCACTATCTGAATTTTCACTTTATTGGTGAGAGTTTTGATTCTTCACATTATAATTTCCTCTCATTTTCCCCTTCCCATTCTTCTCTAGAAAAGTCAGTTAATTAACTTCTCATAATAAAACATTCCCTTTCCAGGGCTAACAATCATTTAGGTCATGTTTGGACATTTGATATGAATTTATGATTTGAAATTAAATTGACTTGAAGTTGGAATTCTTTTTATTCACGTAATTTGAATTTTTTAAGTTATATTTTTTTCCTCATAAGCATGAAAATTTCATTCGTCGTCTTTTTTTAAAACTAGAAAAGGCACCACCCGGGCCTAATAAATATGTTTGATTGTTTTTATGCGCTCATTCATATCACTAAATTAAAATTAAAATATGATACTACATTCATTTTCAATTTGTTCATCTTTTTTATTTCGTTTATGTCAAAAAGAATGTCTCCTCTCTTTTTTGGGTAATTTTTAAAATTTAACTTTTCACGTGACATGTTACCTCAAGATCAAAGAATATTTTTGATATATTTGAATCAAATAATTTGACATAGATTTAATTTAAGATCACAAAATTTATAAATTATTTAATTTTTTTTCCAAATTAAATAGGAATAATTAATTAAAATAGAGATAATGTTTAGTTTGGTTGAAAAATTAATCAGACATGGATCCAACATTTGTTATTTTTTTGTCTCGGTTTATGTAACACTGATAGATTTTATATATATATATATTTAAAAATTTTAAGTTGTTAATTATTGTGATTTATAGTATATTTTATGTTAATTTTAAATAATATATGTTACTTATTTTTTGTTCCAATTTATATTGCACATATAAAATTTTGAGAGTCAATCAATTTTTTTTTTATTTCTTAAAATATTTTAAATTGTTAATTGTTGCAATTTATAACATGTTTTATATAAATTTTAAATAATGTTTGTTATTCTCGTTGTCCTAATTTATGTGACATTGATAAAATCAAGAACTAAATTTAGTACTTTTTACATCATTTCAAGTAATATACATATATTTTTTGATTTATTTATATTACTATAATATTTTTTTAGAAGTACTTCCTTTTTGACACAAATATAATCATTGAAATATATTTAAAATTATTATTTATTTTATTTGTCTAATTTTTTTAAAAATATTTTATCCTAATTTCGATATTTACATGATTTAAAAAATAATTGATCGGAATAATATAATAAAATTATAATTAAAACAGTTAAAAAAATATCTTATTATGATAATATTATAAAATCATAATTGAAACAACTACAGAAACACAAAAACAAGAAAAGATTAATTAAAATATCCACGAAATATTTTTACGGCTCAATAAGAAAAAGCAAGCTGCTCAGGTTCAATTATTGAAAAGCATCTTTTCTCTTCAATTATTGAAAAGGCTTTCATATAAAGCAAAAGCATTATGCATATAAAATTGAAAGGGGAATTATATATATATATATATATATATATATATATATATATTTATATATAAAGTAGCTTGTCTTTTCTTTATATAAAAAATAGTTTACATTGGTGAAATTATATATGCTTATATAATATAGTTATAAAAAATATATATTGTTATACAATGTATATTATTAATATATGAGTTATACATTAAATATATATTATAATATATAAATATACATTGATTATATATATTTATACAATGAGAGTTAAATCCCAAAAATTATAACAAATAACCAAAGATTAGCTGATGACTATTTTAGTAATTAAAAAAAGTGATATTTTTTGTGTAAATAATTTTTCTCCAAATTGAATTGAAAAGGTAGTCATAATCTTGAATATGGATGTTTGAGTTCCTCAAGAAAGAGAGAAAATCAGATATGGCAGAAGCAGCAGTTACCTATGTTGCAGAGAGGCTTATTGATCTTTTACAGAGAAAATATGTTTTCCTGAAAAACGTCCAACAAGAAGTTGAAGGAGTGGGAAATGAGCTTGTCCGTATGAAGTGTTTCCTGAAAGATGCAGATATGAAGCAAGAGGAAGATGAGGCAGCAACAATCCGCAATTGGGTATCTGAAATCAGAGCGATTGCTTACCATGCTGAGGATGTGATCGAAATATTCATCCACCAAGTTGAGTCCCAGAAGCGGCAGAGTTGTTTCATTAAGTGCATCTGCTATCCGAAGAAACTACACTGTCTTTACAAAGTAGGGAAAGAGATTGAATCGATTCAGACCAGAATTCTTCAAATATCTGACAGTCGTGAAAGATATGGCATCAGTAATATTCAAGGTCTCGGAGATGGGGAAGAGTCAAGCACAACACGTGAGAGGATGCGTGAACTAAGACGCTCCTCGCCTTTGGTTGCCAATAAGGACCCTGTTGGTCTAGAGAAGCATGTGAGCTCTGTTGTGTCAATCCTTCTGAAGGAGGACAAACGGCTTCGTGTTGCTTCAATTGTTGGTATGGGAGGCGTTGGCAAGACGACTCTTGCCAAGGAAGTTTATAACCAGGCTCAAATCAGAGACAAGTTTGAGACTCGGGCATGGCTTTATGTATCCCAAGATTATAAGCCCATGAAGATCATCAAGGAACTCATTTTACAACTGGCAAGTCCGGAAGAAGATGAAGTGAAGATAGTAGATAAGATGGACAAATTGTCAGAGGCTGGTTTGGAGGAAATGCTCCAGAGGCGTTTGGAAGATACATGCTATTTCATTGTTCTTGATGACATCTGGAACACAGAAGCATGGGATCTCATTGTTAGGTCATTTCCTGACAATGATAAGTCAAGTAGATTGCTACTTACCAGCCGCAGAAAGGAGGTTGCTTTGCACGCAGATGCTCTCACTACACCCTACGAACTTAAAGTATTGAGTGAAGAGGAGAGCTGGGAACTCTTTCTCAAGAAGGCATTTCCTGAGGATAGAGAGTGTCCTCAGGACTTGATGGATGTGGGGAAAGAGATTCTGGGAAAATGTGACGGGTTGCCGCTGGCAATCGCTGTCATAGGAGGCCTCTTGGCTGGGAAGAGGAAGCAAAAAAGTGAGTGGCAGAGAGTACAGCGAAACCTTGGTTCATACCTTGTCAAAAATCGAAGTTATGGTGTATCAACAATTTTGGCGTTGAGTTATCAGGACTTACCTCCCCATTTAAAATCTTGCTTTCTCTACTTGGGCCTTCTCCAAAAAGGCAAAGACATCCCTGTGAAGCAACTCATGCACATATGGATTGCCCATGGTCTTATTCATCAAAAGGGAGAACAAACAGTAGACGACATTGTGGAGGATTATCTTGATGAGCTCATTGGCAGAAATATGCTTCAAGTAATCCTAGTTAGAGCAGATGACAGAGTTAAAAGTTGCCGGCTCCATGATCTCCTACGAGAATTTTGTATTATGAAGGCCAAGGAAGAAATCTTTCTCGAGGTAGATAATCCATCTAATGCTCTCTCTGGATCTCGGCATCATGTCTTTTACTCGCCACTCAAGAGGTACAAATATTTGGGAGATTCAAAGTTGTATATAAGATCTCTTCTATCCTTTGATTCATCTGCTCAACTAGTTACTCTTGATTGTATTTGTACAAGTAGTTTCAAACTTCTCAAAGTGCTATACATAGACTCCCCTGGTTTAAAGGTGATATCAGATAGTATTGGGAAACTATGTTCCTTGAAGTACTTAGGCATAGGATGGAAGACGCGCATAAAGAAGCTTCCCCATTCAATAAGTCGTCTGCAAAACTTGGAAACAATAGATATGCCCATGTCTAGGTTGTATTCTGTGATAATTCCTAATGTGTTGTGGAAGTTGGAGAATTTACGGCATCTACTTGGTTACATATATTCCCCTAGCTTATTGAAGATTGACCTACTTAACAATCTCCAAACTCTAGGCAGCATACCGGTTCATCACTGGATGCACCAAGAAAACCTGACAAGAATGGCCAATCTCCGAAAAATTGGTTTACTCATTGAAAGTGATGATAACCTAGACATGGATCGATTATGTGATTCACTTGCAGAGCTTGATAGCCTTCAATCCTTGTGCTTGGAGGTAGAGGATTACTTGAAAATATCTTTGGTTGTTGGTTTATCTAAGTTGAGTCATGTTGTCAAGCTTAAGCTGAAGGGAGCCCTAGCATCAATACCAGCTAATCCTTCCATATTTCCACCTAATCTTTGTCAGCTGACTTTGGTGAACTCTAAACTCCATCCAAATTCAATCCAAGTGTTGGAAAAGTTAACCAACTTGTCAGTTCTAAAACTAGTTAACGCGTTTGATCAACAAGATGAGAGTTTAAGAATATCGGAGAATGGATTTCGTGGACTCAAGTTTCTTAGGGTGGATCAACTAATGTCTATGCAAGAGATGGAGCTAGGGAAAGGTGCAATGACAGAACTGAAATGCCTGCAAATCTTCAAATGCTACTCGTTGAGGAGGCTCCCGAATGAGTTGATATCATTGAGTAAGCTTGAGAAGCTGGAAATTAGAGAAATGCCTGAAGAATTTATTGCTAAGCTTCAATTTTCAGATTTGCACAAACTGCAACACATTCTCAACATTGTGGTTGGACAACCCAATACAGATTTTGAAGAAAGGATTGAAGAACTGCAGCGTGAAAATTTGATTGACAAGATCAGGTTACATGCACAGGTAATAAGAGCAGCACGTTTGTTCCAGCAAGCGGGAGTTGGGAGAGCAAATGTCAATACTAATTGATATGCTTATTTTGTTTTGAACTTTTCTGTTATGTGTTTTGTGTTTCGGAAACAGTCACTCTATCTCTACGAGATAGTGGTATTCTATCCTCCTCAAACCTCACTTTGTGGAATTTCACTGAGTTTGTTGTTTTTTACCAGTTCAAGAACATTTTTGCACTGAGTCTGACTGTGTGAGTATGTTTGGAATGACAGAAAATTGTTTTCACCCCCTTAATCTCCAATGTTTCTACAAACGAATACAACATTACTGTTAAAATTGTATTCTTGCAATTTGTCATATTTTTATTATAGCTAGTTTTGGGGATATATTTTGCACGTTCTAAAATATTTATATAAATTTTATAGGGGAAATTACATATATATATATATATATACAAAAAGGTAAAAAGTTTACAAAAAAAATAGTTCATGTTTTATTTACATAAAAAATAGCGTCAAATCAGCGAAACTATATATGACTATACAATAAAGTTATAGAAAGTATACACTGTTATACAATGTATATTACTTATACATGAGTTATACACTAAATATACACTATGATACACTGACTATACATGTCTATATAACGAGGGTTGAATGCCCAAAATTGTAACAAATAGTCAAAGGTCAGTTGGATGACTACTTTTCGTAATTAAAATAAAAGTGAATTATTTTTTGTAAATAATTTTTCTTAGTGACTTGTGAGTGTAATTATCCCAATTTTGTTTATATTGCAAATGATATATTTTATCCTGTTCAAATCTATTGGTATTTACTAAAGAATATCCATAATTCTTATGATAGAAAGTACATATATCTTCTAAATAAAAAGATACATCCTTAATTATAAAATTGGCTAAAAATGCATAAAGTAAAAATAACGAACTATTGTACAAATATATTGATGAATACAAAGAGTTGTCATTAATCTATTTGAGATCATGGATTAGGATGAGATGTGATTAAAAATCAAAATGAATATAATTAGTGGAAATTACATATATTCACATAATGAAGAGTTAATAATAATAAAAAATATAGGTTTGTATGATTTTTTTTCTTTTTGTGAAGGACAAACATAACCATTCATATTTTCAACCGGAAGATGAACAAAATAAAGAATTCATTAATTTACTTAAACATGAAATTAATACAAAGAATACATAATCGAGAGATTTTATGATGGTTGATTTATATTCTAATATGATGATTTACTATTTAAGTTATTAAATAATTTATAACATCAAAATTTAATACAGAAGTAAAATCATAATTTAATTTTTGACTAAAATTCTTTCCATCTTTAATAAGTATAGTAATAGTAATAATATGATGATTTATAGTCAATACCTTATTTGGATGTTTGTTACTCATGGTATTATAATGATAATTTAGATATAATATTTGTTTTGATTCTTACTTAAATTCTACTGTATCATATTGTTTAAATTCATCTTTAGATAACGATAAAAAAAATAAAATAGTATAACGATTGATTTGGTATGATTCTGTCATTACCTTAATATTCTCTTCTCATTTTATCTTTATTTAATCTTTTATAATCCATTATCCCTCCTTCACATAGTAACTCTACCCTTTATTCACTTTTCTCTTGTTGTTTTTTTATTCAAATTATTGATGTATAACAATTTATAACAACAAAGAACAATATGATTTATTCAAATGTTATATTAGTGAAATCAATGCAATACATTATAAAATAATAATAACAATCATCCAAACAAAGTAAACGTATTGTATTTATTTTTTCCCTCTTTAGAAAGTGCTATTTGGTAAAAAAAAAAAAAATTAGCCTGAATTTGGTCAAAAATATAAAAATAAAGTTTAGATTTTCTCAAGGAAAACACAAAAATAAACATACTCCCTTCGTCCCATTTTAACATATTTGTGAGATAATGCACATATATTAAAAAATATTTAAAAATAAAATTTAAATCATACTTTTTCATCATTACCCTTTGCGAAATCATAAATATATAGTGTAATTTATTTTTTTAAAATACTTCATAAAACTTCAATAAATAAAAGGACAAATATAAAAAAAGTTTCAAATATTCATTTTGACCTTTGAACAATTTAACTATTTTGAACATCGAAAAAAAATTAAAAAATTTCAATTAATTTGAGACGGAAGGAATATTTGACATTTGCCACGTGTAGCCCACACATGAGCCTGATTTATCATCCGTGGGCCCCACAGTATTTGGTTTCTTCTCGAAGAAAGCACTATAAATAAAATCAAATTCTCTTTTTTCCCTAAAAAAACTGAAGGAATCAGGAAGGAGGAGAAAGAAGAAATGCTGAAGAACTCCATGAATGTCGCTCTGCGATTACTCCTTCAACTTCTGCTCATTACGATTGCGGTACACTACTCAGACGCTGATGAATCCTTCGACGTTCGTCAACATCTATCAACTGTATCCAGGTATCCTGTTTTTCTCTTTCAATTTGAAATAATTTGATATTGTTATCGAGAAATACGATTCGATAATTGCTGATAAGCATTCTAATTTTTTTGAGCAATCTCTGAGGTGAATTTACTACTGTGAGCTAAAACTAATATTTATAGAGTGAATAGGTTTAAAGTCTGCTAAACTATCATCATTTTGTGAGTTTCCTAGCTAAGCTATTAGGGTTCCCGTTATCCCTGGACTATTACTTCCTTTGGAGTTGAAAATCTCCTAGTTAAATATGGGGCAAAATGACCCGAATAACTTCGGGTGAGTGGGAGATAAAAAAAATTCTTAAATATGAGTTCAACTGTTACAATGAAAGCCTCCTGTTAGACTTGCAAAATGATGATAGTTCAGGTTTTTTAATCTATTCGCTCAAAAAATCTATGGGCTTGTTTGGCCAGGCAAGGTGAAATCATATGAGATGAAGTTGAAGGTTTGTTTGGACGGGGAATTTTAAGTGGTATTTTTTGCTCATAAACATAAAAATTTCCTAAGCTGTGAAAACTATCAAAATTGTCCCAATTCTTTGTATAATCTAAGCAAATAAGCAAAGATTCATAAGAAAAGTATAATATACTATCGCAAAATTACTGCTATTCTAAAGAGAAAGACAATATTTATTGGTCGAATTTTAGTTCAATAAAAAAGTAAAATTTAACCTGAATTATAGTGTATTAATCTTTAATTGCACCAACATAGTCCTATCATAATAAATAAAGTAGGCATTGGTTTGAAGTGATAATAAATTTGGTTGGTAAGAGTAATGGTTTTATCCGATATAAATGGTCTAGAGGTTGATAAGAGTAATAATATCAATTAGAATTTTGTTTACACATGAAATAAATGTTCTATTTGTATTTGAAAAATATGAAATCGTGATGTGAAATTTTCAAATCAAACCTTTCGGAGAATTCGAGATTTCATCTCATCAAATAATGAGATGAAATTGCATGTCCGAATGCTGATTTCATCTCGTGATTTGAAATCACGAGATGAAATTACATGTCCAAACGCTTAGTTAGACTACCACTTGGAACTCTTGGAGGTGTTTTTGTATCATTATGTTCACGTAGCATACCATATTCCTATGGAGTGTGTTAATATAAGTTCATGGTAGTTCGGAGAGCTCTATGAACATCCCAATAGTTTAGTTATGGAATTCACAACACGGTGATAATTTTGTGTCACTCACTCTGTCTGAATTTATGTGACAGTGAGTAGCACCATTGACCTGGCACAAAGTATAAGAAAAAAGGGAAGATTTTTGAAACTTGTGGTCTAAAACAAATTTTAGACATTTGTATAGCTATAAAACATTTTATCAAGGATAACTGTCTCAAAAAAATCATTTTATTAAAGATAAAAGGGAACTTTTAAAGTTGAAGTTCTTAATTATAGAAAGGTGATATTCTTTTTTGGGTCAGATTAAAAGGGAAAGGATGCCACATAAATTTGGAAAGAGGAAGTATTATATAGATTTATACATATATAAGTTGATTTGTTATAACATGTTACTTGCAATTGCCTTTTAAGTAACCTGAATCATGCAGATAATTTAAAAGAATGATAGTATTTAACAAATATGCAGTTCAAACTAACAGCAGATAAGTTCTTTTAATTACTTTACCAAAAAGAAAAAAAAAACTAGTGGCAGATCAGTGTTCTGTCTACTTACTAGATTTCAGACTGTATACTGAAGTTCCATCATGAGTCATCTGTGGCCAAAATATAAGAGCAGAGAGAAGTTCACAATTGCAGTTGGCATTTGCATTATTGAATTGGGATATTGACCTACTTATGTATTGGTTTTGTTTGCAGGTATGGTATTGTGAAGGATATGTCTTATGATTCCTTTGTGCCTTCCCAAAATCTAGATCAGTGTACACCTATTCATCTGAATCTTGTGGTGAGTCTTTATTTGATGTTTCTGCTGGTGTTGTTCTTTCTTGTGGTGCCAATGCAAATTGATGTAGGCATTTAAGTTGTACTACTTGTATATTCTGTTGCAGTTTTTGTTTTGGGTAATTACATAGAAGCTTTTCATTGCCTACACTTAATAGGAAAGTAGTATGTGTAATAGTATTGTCCGTGTTATTCCCCTGAAAGAACTATAACAGTGAACAAATTGGCATGTGTGGGGTGCATTAAAACTATATCACATTGTCTTGATACTCTAGGCCTTGGAGTGCATATTGATAATTCCTGGCGTAACTCTTTAGACTAATACAAAGTTTAGGCTGCCATTGGAATTCCATCTACACCAAAGTGCAGGAACCTTTTCTTCGTTTATTGATTCCTTATGATGGTAGTGTCTCGGCTAGCTTGTGGCCTTGCATGCACCTCGTCTGATACGTTGGAACCTATTACTTTCCATTGGCAAGCTACTTGGTAAACCTATCCATCAATATTTAGACAGATGGAAGAACTAACCTCCCATGAATCTAGATTGCTAGTAAAGTAATCTTATTCACAAAACAATAATATCTGAAGATTAATGCCACTTATTTGTAGTAGCTGCTAATCTCTTTGATTTCTCAGAAGTTTGAACAGTATGATCCTCAAATATTTAGCATCTTGAATCTTGTCATCCCCTTTCATTTCATTCTAAATATAGGTTCAATCTTCTTCTCATCTGTGTCAATTACTATTTTGGCACTTTATGTGCCAGTCCTTCCCATTCTCCCATCATTTGCTTCGTCCAATTTGCACAAATGTGAATTTTGATTCTCTAGTGGAAATTGAGCTTGATACAAAAGGAAATATTTTGACAGATTTCTTTAGGTAATGCCTATATGCTCGTAAGAGATGGTTCTATTTTAGTTTATCTTGAATGGTAACTTCTTTAATCTTCTAATTTGATAGGCACGGCATGGAACTCGTGCTCCTACAAAGAAAAGGATAAGGGAGCTAGAAGCCTTTGCTGCTCGATTGGAAGTCCTTGTACGTAATGTTAAGGAACAGAAGCCATCTTTGGATAAAATTCCTGCTTGGTTAATGGGGTGGAACTCTCTTTGGAAGGGAAAACGTACAGGCGGAGAGTTGATCAGTGAAGGCGAAGACGAGTTATATCATCTTGGTATCAGAATCAGAGAACAGTTTCCCAGCCTGTTTAGTGAAGAATACCATCCTGATATATATTCAATCAAGACAACCCAGGTTGATAGATCAGTTATTTTACTTTCTAAAATCTGCATACTGACTTATTGCAAAGCATGAATAAATCCATCTCTCGCATTTAGTTGGGGGGTGAGGGGGATGGGATCAGACGAGCACAGATATTTTACCTTTCATTGCAGGAAGTTAATGAGTATAGGAAGAATTTTTCAACATAATAATGTAATTAAGGAGCCTTTTCTTATCAAAGGCTTATAGTTAGGAACCATTTATTTTACACAGTTAACCAGGGAGAGCAAAATCTGACTTGCAGTAATAGCTAAGAGGCCAGTGGATTCAGGCTTCTGATACTGCAGTTTTAAAATTGTACTTTGCTTCCTTCGTTTATGTGATCTTTATGTATGGTGGAAAAGTGTGCTCAAATGCATGACTATGTATCCAACAATAAACAAATAGCAAGGAAATCTTATCGAAACTTTTTGCATCTGGATGCCTTTTTCGAGTAGAAGTGGCAGAATGATTTTGTTCTAGTATTGCCTCACAATGCTTTTGAGAATTGCACTCCACCAATGCACATGTTTTTTTATTCATTAAGCGATGCACTGATGCATCAAATGGTTCAGATTCTTCTGCTTTGGGATCCTGTGTGATTTGCTAGAATGTTGGACTTATTAAGCGTTGCCTTCTATATAGCTACAAATCCTCTGATTCTGTTGCTGCTTATTGTTAGCTCGTCACTAGCCATGACTTTTGACAATGCTAGTGATATTTATAGGTTCCTCGGGCATCAGCTAGCGCTGTGGCATTTGGCATGGGTCTCTTTAGTGGAAAAGGGAAGCTTGGACCAGGGGGTCATCGAGCTTTTGCTGTTACAAGTGAAAGCCGTGCAAGTGATATAGTTTTGAGATTTCATGATTGTTGTCAAAGCTACAAGGTATGCTTGCAAAGTTTATTTGGTAGCAATATTTATGTAGGTAATATTAAAGTTATTTGCAGTTGGTAGCTTTTGAGGTTGTGAGAAATATAGGAGAAAATATTATTGAATTGTTGTCTACATTATTACATTGAGACCCTATTTATAGATACTA
>JBCEWC010001751.1:0-38625 GCA_038996855.1 Solanum aculeatissimum | reverse complement strand
TATAATTAATGACAAGGGTAAATTAGGAAGTAAGTGTAAAATTATCTCTTGATTTCATAAACTGAACAAGTATTGTTGGACATCCTAAAATAGTACAGGGATTAAGTAAAGATGAACGGACGGAATAATAAAAAATGGAATACTACATAATGCTCTACAAGAAACACAAAGAAAACTCTGAAATTGGGTGTGCCAATCATTGAAAAGTTTCGTTTTTTCCGAGCGCATAAATTTTTTGATAGGGAAAATGCTTCTCTTGAATAGGCCTTATGCGTGCGAATTTAGATTAATCAGGTTTCAATATGGACATAGAGCATAAGATGGACAATTAAAAAAAAGAAAAAATTCCTCTTTTTTTTGCTTATTTTTATTAACTCCCTCCATTTCATTTTACTCAATTTTAGCTACATTAAAAATAAATATTTTATTTTTATAAATTAAGATAATTTAATTATTTTTATACCTTTTTTAATAGTAAATAATTATATAAAATAATAATAATAAAATAATTAAATTTGAAATTTAAAATATTACTTATAAGATTAATTTAATAAAATACACCTTTAATTAAATTTTTTTTAAATAAATGCTTAAGTTCAAGTAATATCATGTCGAACATAAGTAAAGTAATATAAAACTAAAGAAGTAAAATAATATTTGTAACTTCTTCCTCCGTCTCATGTTACTTGTCTACATTACTTAAAATATTTATCATAAATTACTAGTTAATTTATAAATTAACGTAGAATAAATTTTGAAAATTCTCATTTTGCCTTTAAGTTATTTTTAAAAAAAATATAAAATATTTTTTAAAAAAAATAAAAAATTAATTCTTGATCTTGATATTCATAATACTATAACATTTTAACCATATCATTCCACGATGGTGATTACGTTGGAGATCACTATAAATAAAAGAGGGTCCTCATCAAATCATAAAAAGTCAAGCCAAAAGATAATAAATTAAATTAAAAAGGAAGAATTATATATGTACCTTTAAATAAAAAATGTTGCACAGAAAATTAAAATTTAAAAATATTTCTTTTTAAACGAATTAAAAAAAACAAAAGAAATATTATGTTTTATCAAATGATTAAATAATTAACAATTTCTCCACCATTTGTTTTCTTTGAAAAGGTCTTAGGACACACTGATCATAACTAGTCTTATATGCATAAATGAGTTTCTAGAATTAGTATAATTATTTTGACCATATCTAAATTATGACAAAAACGTTTCTAGAAAAAGATGTTATTTTAAAACGTGAGAATTGAAAATATTGGAGCGGCCGAGTCAGAATTTTCACTAAGGGGATTCAAAATCTGAAAAAGTAATTATACGAACTAGTCGAAAGGGATAGACATCTACTATATACAAATAAAAAATTATTTTAATCCTGTATAAATAGTATAATTTATTATCAAAGGGGGCTCGAATGAACACCCTACCAAAAGGGTAGCTCCGCGTTTAAACAAATATAGGATCATAAATAATGGGAATCCCTCAACTAATTTTAATTTTGTGGAAAGTCTATCAATATTGGCTTTTAAGATCATCATTTAATTAAAACTTTAGATCCTAAAAAATAACATAAATCGAATTTAAATTTTATACACAGACAACATAAAAAAAAAATTGTACACAACTATATATTATTCATAAAACAATTATAAGTAAATCTCTAATAAAATAAATATTTATTAGTAACCTCATTAAATAGCTTCACATGTCAAATTCAAAAAATAATGTCAAACATATTTATAGTATATAGTATAATATATTATTCCCTCCGTTTTTATTTTTTTGATATTTTTTCAATTTTAAAATTTTCATTTATTATATTTATAAAAGCATAAAATAAAAAAATATTTTAATACCATGATTAAATTTTTTATTTTTTTTTACAATTTTATATTTAATCAAATCAGATAAAAAAATTAAAACGGAGACAATATAATACATTTTGAAGCACGCAATCCATATACTTCACGCTAAATCCTCAAAGTACTTGCAAAACACGCACAAGTCGACACGCTTTTGCCTCATTCCTTCTTTATTAAGGCATTAACGATATTTAATTTGAATATAAATTTTTTGTAATTATGATCTAAAAATAAGTTTAAAAAAATTATATAATTATAAATTATTTGATTAATATTTTACTATTTTTGAATAAAAAAATATTCTCTTTGTTTCATTTTATGTGGAGGTGTTATCGTTTGAGGAGTTAAATATTTCTTTCTTTGCTAATAGTTTTCTTAATACATTAGCTGTATTGATTTGTGATCTTTTTTGTATCGTTTTCAAATACATATTTTTAATCTCATATGTCTTTTCACATAAATTAGGATAGAATGAGTATGAACTTTTTATAAAGCAAATTCAAGAAACTAAAAATATAACGCATAAATTAAAACAGAACGAGCTAATGATAAATTAATATAATCTTCTATAAATATCATGAAAACATATTCTCAAAGGACACATATACAAAATAAAAAATGGCATCATCATCAACTTCTTCTATTCTTTCACCCTCACATCTTCCATCCAAACCATTTTTCCCTCAAAGAAGAAGATCACCAACAAATACAACAAGAACAATGACCACTTTGGCTATGAGAAGAGATCAAACAAATGATCAAAACTCTTATAATGATAGGAATGTGGATGAGAACATGATTATTCTTAGAAAGAGGATTCAAGATATGAAGATGATTGAGAGAAATTACGAGCCACCAGATGAATGGATGGATTGGGAGAAGAATTTTTATGCAAATTATAATTCAAGTATTTGTGAAGCCATGGGATTATTACAACATTTGTTGATGAATACAAGGCCTAGCTTGGCTTTAGGCATGGTTGCACTTGTTATATTGAGTGTGCCCACAACAACTATTGTTGTGCTTTTTCATGTCTTAGAATTTACTAAAGGGATTTTGGGTGGTATTCATATTAGTTAAAGCAACAACAAAAGAAAAAACAATAGAAGAAGATGAAGAAGAAGAAGAAGAAAAGTTGTTTAGTGAATTTTTAATATATTTTTTTGTGGTGTCTAGTATATGTACATGACTTTAAGATTGATTTTTTGTTTTATTTGTTATAATCTTTTGAAGATTCATTGATGTGAACTAGAAAATGTTCTTTGTTTTGAGTGTATTTATATGGTTTTAAAATTTATTCTTTTGATTTATTATGATTTTTTATATATATAGTTTAGTTCATGATATGAATTATTTGAATTTGTGCTAGTTGTTTATTTTCTTTTGTGGGAAACACAGTAGACATTGCAATCATTGAAACTTGGAGAAGCACTTTAATGGTGGATACAACATTTTACTTTTTTTTTAATATATATATATTTTTTAGAAAAATTAGTGAATAACTATGGTTTAGACTATAATTATTAGATGAAAACATTGAGATCCTTATATTTGACTCGATTGTCAATTGGGTTCTTCTACTCATGATTTAGCCAACTGAATTCAACCTAATGAGACACAATCATTTAAATCTCTTTGGTTTCCCGTGTACTTTTAATATATAATAAAAATGACATATCATCATGTTAGTTTTTATGGTCCACACATTAATATTAATTTTGATTTAATATTTAATTACTAACTAAATTCTAATTGGATGATCTATGTTGGTGGAAGTTATTGAAACCATCCACTATTACGTTTGTGAAAGTTATTGTAACTTTTCACTACTCCACTATCTATGTTGGTGGAGGTTTATTATGGTTAATTATAACTTCTCACTACCTTATACTTTGATAGAAAGTGGGACTAAAAGTAATTGGTCATTAAAAATTGAAGAATAATGTACTTTTCATGATCGCTATTTCGAAAGAAATCAGTAAATGGAAAAGAGAGAGAAAATTAACATTTTGTCAAAAACAAGAAAAGACTTTCGCTCAAGTCAGGATCTCATAGATGATTCTTATATGTTTTCTTGACCGAATTGATATAAAGAAGATTTATGTAAAAATCATATAGTTCTACGATCTTAAATTTATGATAGAATTTCATATTAGATTGTTTATGTTTGACAATCCGAACTATGATAAATTCTTACGCATCATACATATTAATTTTTTAATGATACATCACTTTTTTTCTTTTTCGCTCCATTCCTCCCATTATATCTATCCCTTGACCACCTCCTTTCATTTTTTATAAACCATGTAATTATTTTGTTTTGAACACAATCTACTGGAAATATTTGTATAAACCATGTAATTATTTTGAACCCATTTTAGCCTTTGTTGGAAATCCTTGTATAAACAAAAGACTTGAGTATATCCTCATTGGTTGGTTCTAGGGATATGACACTCCAATTGATTTTGCCTTCTTGTATTCTCTAAAAGGTGTTCCACCCACATAGAATTTGTTCAACATAAAATAAGGAAACCCCAATTCAAGATTGAATCTTTTTAAGAAATCAGAAAACCCTTTATTCAGGATTCAAAATCAACCTTTTGCGTCAAGATCAATTTCTGGAGTTCTACTTGCTCAAATATGATTTTGTAAAGCTGTACATGTTCCTTATTGTTTTGGTTATCAACTTAAAAATCAAACTCATAAATCAACCCCCACTCTATTATCGAATTGTTCCAAACCTCACCTGACTCATATTTCGTCCAAATCTGGCCTAGGTACAAAATTTTCAAGTTACTACTCGGAAGTTTTCTGCCCCAATTTTTTTTCTTCATTGACCCATCCATAATGACGAGGACAGGTTGTTACAAAATATTATTTGTAAACTTGTTTTCCTTAGTTTCAACAAACTTGTTTTTCTAGAGAAAATGTATTTCAAAAATTTTGACCAATCCAACATAAAACTAATGAAAGTCATTTTCAAGCTTGTTTTCACAGAAAAAATATTTATATACACTATATTAGAAGCGTGAAGGTCCTTAGAAATATTGTTTGAATTTTTTGCCCTTCATTAAAAGACTTCTCTTTTAACAAAATCATTTTTTCACATTTTTTCCTAATTATTATATTATTATTTTAATAATATTAAATATAATAAACATAATAGATGGAGAAGATTTTCTTATTGGTTAAATTCCTACGCAAAGAATCTTTTTTCAACTAAAATATACCTGATTCAAAAAGAAAATAAAAAAAAACTTTCAAATAAAAATAAAAAGTTTTTTAAAAAAACAAAAAATTCCAAAAAAAAAAGGTTTAAAAATTATCCAAAAAATAGGAAAAATAGATTTGATCCAAAAAGAAAATAATCGAAAAAAACTTTCAAAATAATAATCAATTTTTTTTAAAAAAAAGTGAATGTCCCAAAACAAAAACAAATAATTTTTTTAAAAAAAATAAAAATTATCCCAAAAAATAGGCAAAAAACAACCCTCCAAGAAATACGAAAAAAAGATCAAATTTAGGATTGAAACAAACTAGCACACAAAACATAAAGTTCTACAATCCAATACTAATCCCAATTAGAGAATAACACTAAACCACATATTATCTATATAAGGAGTAAATTTATATTAATGTCAAAGCAACACTCTTATACACGGATAAATTTAGAGGTAATAATATTTTTTTCTCTCTTTTATAATATTATATCATCCCATAATTTATGTGCATGTTAGTTGATAATTTGTTTACATTTTTATCGGCTTCAATTTTTATTTGTATGTAAGCATGTTTGGAAGGAATATACATGTTTATTTAAAAATTGAATGAGCTTTCAGAATACGACTCTACAACCCATAACCAAAGGAACTATAAATTGACATTCAAAGTAAATATTTTATTATTTGATTATATTATAATAGAAAATGTGAACATATTAATTATAATTGATATTTAGGTAGATAGGACGTGGACATGAATTTAATCCTTGATGATAAACTGAGATATTCTTTCCCTTGAACATTAGAAGAACATAGAAGTATCAACATGGGTTGGGGTGTAGTGGTAAGACTGCTCCATTCTTAATCAAAGGTCCTATAGTGTGCGATTCAAATTTAGTTGGAACTCTAATGTGGATACCGAACATCAAATGAGAAAAAAGGGACATATATTGAATCAGAAGTACATTCACTTATTTTGTCTACTATTATTATCAAATAAAATGAAGTTGATTTGCATCCTTATATAGGTATAGAAAAATGATGTATTTATAAACTTGATGATATGAGATAGTAATATTACACAATTATTTATAGTTGTCTACTTAATGATATAAATTACAAACGTAATAATTTATTAATTTTTACACATTTTTTGTTAATTGATGCGATACAAACATGCAAAGTAAAAGTGCAAGGGGGGGAGGGGGATTAAATTTTCTTCTCTTTTTAGAACTGTTGTCAGTTAGTCAACTAGCTTGGTTGATAGTCGACTAGAACAAAGACAACTAAAAATAGAAAGTAAAGAGCGTAAAGGAAAATTCAACACCGAATATTTTTATACTGGTTGGGATCCAATGTGGATCTTACGTCCAATCCCCTTGGGTTGCAAGGGATATCTCTTCAAGCCTTTAGAAAGTTGATGGTTACAAAGAAATGAAACGAAACCTGCTCTTTTTTTTGTTTGTTTTCTTTTTCTTTTAATACACTCCTTTCTTTCAATTTTCTTTTCACTCTTTTTTCTTACACAGTAAAACAAAACGAATTACAATGTTTTTCTTAAAGATTAAGAGCTTGAAGAAAGTATTGATACAGTAGGCTTGTATATCTCTTGGACATCCTGGATGTCTCCTTTTATGTAGAAGATATGATATCCCAAAGGAGTTGGTCCTTAGATTGAGAGAGTGATGAGTCCTCTTTCCAAGAATAAGAGCAAAGCTAATTGAGGTAGGCATTTTTAGTGATTCTTCCAGATCTCTATCTTGGCCTGATGATCTTCTATCTGATCTTGATTGATTTGTCAAATCTTTCTCCTTGAATTACTCCTCTGTCAAGATTTATTTCCTTGTGAGCCAGGGGTCTTTCCATTTTCTTTAGGATTTGATTGATCCAATTTCTCTTGGACTTGATTGGTTTTCCTGTGAGCTTGAGATCTTCCATTTTCTTAGGATTTGGTTGATCCAATCTGCTTGGTCTTAATTGATTTTATCCCTAGGAGAGATTTATTTCCTTTTTGATGTATTACCTGTGATTTGGTCATCAGTCAAAACAAGATTAGTACTAACACAATGCACACAAACTAGTGCTAAACTAAACTAGTGTATACAAATTTTTAGTGAAAAGACACAAAGTCACCACTGATTTTGTCCCAAATTTTCGAAAAGACAGCTTAACTTTACAGACGTCCTGTTACCCCCTAAATAATTTTAAATTATTGTTATTATATCATTTTTTGTTCATCTGGCATAGAGAGTGTATGCACTCTTTTTAAGGAGCATGAAAAATTTAAAATAATATAATTTTATTTTTATAAGTATCTTGTTATAAATTACGTTTTCTTGCTTTACTTATTATTTTAACTTTTTTTCTTTATTATTTTTCATTTTTTTTCCTTCTTTCTTCTTCAAAAATTCATTGTCATCTCCATTGAAGCTCCTCACTTTCAATATCATCATTTTTTTTTATCACAACTCCTCCTTTCGTCTTGTATTATTATTATTAGTTTAACTCTTTTCAATTTTATAACTTTATCTAAATATTTTTTTACATTTCAAACAATTTGAATAACCCATTAAGTTTTAAGAGGATTAGGTAATATCATTTAGTTTTTTTATTTGAGTTTCAAGTAGACTCCCAATGTTTGAGGAATTCTTTGATTCTTTCAAAATTATCCTTTCTAATTTTGAAGTTATGTGACAAGGAGATAAATTGATTGATGATTCCTTCAAAATTTTGAATTTGCTTAGGAAAATAATTAGTTTTGTCATCAGCAACTCAACAAAGTCTTGAAAATAGTTTGACTTTAAAAAAAATTATTGAGAAAAAAGAAAGTTGATTGAAGAAGAAATGCTCAGTTCGAGGAGATGGGGGTGAGGGTGGACTAAAGAAGAAGAAAAAAGAAAGAAATTGGGTGGGGGGGCTGCTTAGCTCGAGGGGATGGGAGGTGAAGAAGAAGAAGAAGAAAGAAGGGGGGGACGGGGAGGTGAAGTGAAATTTAATATTAAATTTAAAATAAAAAATTATAATTTAAATTAATTTACACGTGTCGCGTATTGAGTGGTGTGTGATACCACTTGCTTTGTAAAATTGAGAACTAGTCAAAAAATTATGTAATAATGTCGATTCATAATTATTTAGGAGGGTAATAAGATACCCACATAGTTAAGAAGTTTTTTTGAAAATTTAAGACAATTTCAGGTGTCACTTTATGTTTTTTCTCAAAATTTTAAAAATTCAAACTTAAAAAAATATAAAAAATTCTTGCATAATCATCACACTCTGAAGATTGAATACCAATTCAAGATTGAAATTTGCACTTAACATTTCATCCACATGTCTGACTTATTGATTTTGAGGCATATTTTGATAAACAGATGCCAATAATTTGGATAAAAAAACTCACAAAAACAGCACAAATCATAAGACATTGATTTAAAAATAGTAGAAGAAGAAATATTTAATTCTTAAGAGTTGGATGGCTACTTGTTTTCTATTTATTATTCTATCAGCTCCTTTTTAGTTGTTGTCATAAAAAGATTTTGTCGATTCTTAAGAAAAAATTAACTAAGAACATTGTTTGATTAATACATTATATTTCTTATCAATTTTTTAATTTTTATCTATTACCTCTTAATTCTTTCAAAAATAATTTCTCTATCTCCACGAGACGTGTATACTTTACCCTCTTCAAATCTCACTTTGTGATATTGTTGTTGCCTCTTAATTCGATAATAATTAATTAATATTAAAGATAAAATTGAAGAAAATAGTGAATTCTTTCGTAATTGTTTAAATTGACAACTATTTACTTAGACCATTTTGACATGTTTTCTCATCAATCCTAGAATTTGAATATGTGTGTGATGCACACACTGCTTTTAATTAATTAAATTTAAAATATTAATAAAATATGAGTTTAACCCGATGAAATATTTTATCTTAATAAACAATATTTCTTTTCTTTTCAATTTCTTATTTTTCTTTCGAGAAGAAGAGGAAATAATTTTAGAAAAAAGAACGTAACTAGGCAAACATATGATATGTATTTACATTATACAACTATAGTTTGAAAAAATTACGTACAATTTATAGTTATAGTTAGGGTTTTGTTGCTATAGTTAGGTTTTTATTGCTAGTTTCTCTCTCATCTCTTCCTCTCTCTCTGTAATTTCTTGTCAGATATACAATTACATATGTATACCAGCTGCATATATCAAATTATTTTGACAGATATACATTGTTAATTCGACGGATATACATATATAATTCGCTTCTTTCCACTCTCTCCTCCCTCTCTCAATCTCGCTAGCCTCTCTCCTCCCTCTCCCAATCTTGTTTACCAGATATACAAATACATATGTATATTAGTTACACATATACAATTATTTGACAGATATACACATACAATTTGACAAATATACATATACAATTCGTCTCTTTCCTCCCTCTCTCGATCTCACTCGCCTTTCTCCTCCCCTCCAGGTCACATAGCCGAGATTATACCATGCAATTATGTAAAATATAATTATTTGACCATCTTAAATTTTAAGCATAAACTATTTATGAAAATTCCCCATAATTTTACCATTTTCCTAGTTTTGGGCTTTCCTTTTAAGCCTTCAACCAACGGTTCTTTTCAAAAGTTAGGGAAGATAATGTATTTAAAAAAGGAAGTAATTAAATAATAGAGAAAGGACTAACATGTGGGTTTTTTTAATTCTTTGAAAGTAAAAATTCTCATTCACGCGCGTTATTTGCGTGATGATAAACAATGTTTAAAAATAGCTCAAAATGACCTACTTACAAAGATATTTAATATTTTTGTAGGATAATTTTAATCGACTACCAAATGATCCCTGAGAGGATATGTATGAAATGTCCATTACGTCACAATCGTTATTTTTGGGGTATTCACGGGGTAAACCCTCGCTTTTATGCAATATTTTGCAAATCATACAGGAAAGATAACCTGCACAAAGCAACCTCGATGCAATGAGCTTAATCCAAAAGACTAACTTCTACTTTCGTTGACAAATAATTTCAAATTTGAGAAGTCTGGGCCACTCAAAAGATCACTTAGGGATCATTTGGTTGACAACATGTTATCCCAAGATAATTAATCCTAGGATAAATTAATCTGAGATAAGTTATCCTACCCATCACTAAGGCAAAAATGGTGAGATAAATAATCCAAGAATTATCTTGTACCTCCAATCAAACATGAGATAAAATAATTCTATATTTTATTTTAAAATTATTATAACTTATACCTCATACCAAACGACTCTTAAAATTATATTTGAGTTGTTTGGTGAAGTAAATTTTATTATATGATCACAAAAATATGATGGCTCCTCCCCCAACCAATCCTTCCTCCCACCTCCGCGTTTTTCTAGCTGGCCTCTATTGTATGCTCCTTTCCTAGGCTCCTCAATTTCCTCCCCATTTCTATATAAATTAAAAAAATTATTATTTCTTCCATCTTAAAATATCTTATCCTATTTCCTTTTTACATATTCATTTAAAACGTATTGCTCCCTTTTATATGTCGTTATTATTATAAATTAATAATTCCTAATATATGTCATTTCATAAAATTAATACATAAATATCATTATTTTTTCTATTTTATCCTTGATAGTTAATGAGTATTGAAAAAATGTATTTAACTAAAAAAATAAAAAAAATAATTAATGTACATTGTAACTTAAGAACAGAATAGTAAAATTATTTTTTTGTTAATGTAAGTGTTATCACAAAAGGTGACATATAAAAGGGATTAGAGGGATTATTACTTTCGTCTCATATTGATTGATTATTTCTTTTAAAAAATAATTATTCTATATTAATTGTTTCATCTTATTAAATTAATTTTTTTTAATATATAGACCTTTGCACGTAATTCTTTTTGAAAGTGTTCCTATTTATTTTTTAAAATTTGAACAAGTTTTTTGAGGGGTGAATTAGTAAAATTATTTTTTATTTATGATTTCTTAATATGCATATAAAAAGAAAAATAGTCAATCAATATAGAATAGAGGGAGTACTCTTTTCGTTCATTTTTATATATCACATTTAATTTTATGAGAGTCAATTTAATTAATCTTCAAAGCTAAATTGAATTAAATTCACTTAATATTTAAATTTAGATGTTTGAAAATTATATGAAATATACTATAAGTTGTAATCAATTTCATATTAATACTAGTAAAAAATACATGTTGAAACATTGATAAAAATTTATACAATTTAACTCTCGAGAAGAACTAATATATAAAAGTGAACGGAGAGAATATCAATTGTGAATTTTTTTTAATTAATTTATCATTGTTTTGTCTTAGAAAATAATTTTATTTTAAATAAATCAAATAATTTAAAATAATTAAGTTTAAATATTATGATAGATAATTTAAGTAAGATAATAGAAGGAGTATTCTAATTCAACACAATCCCTCAGACCACACCCCAAGAGATTTTTAGGAAAAAAACTAAAAGACACCAAAAAATTTATACAATCTAATCCATTTAGTAATCTTTTTTATCTTTATACCTCTTGGTTTTTTTTATGTGTCATCTTATATTTTTTTAGAGTTAATTTAATTATTTTTTAAAGTTAAATTAAATTATGTTAATATTTTGAAATAAAATTTTAAATATTATATAAAAAATATTATAAATTATAATTTTTTTAATATTAATATAATAAAAAATTATATTTTCCTCTCCATTTTTAGGATTTCTTCTTATCCCACCACCTTTTTTTTTTCTCTTTACCTTTGCTATATATGTTCCTCTCCTGCTTTGTTGGTTCTCCTCACTTCACATCTTGCAGCCCTAAATCTCCTCTCATCTCTCTTTACCAATGTTCTAGCCCACAAATCAAACATACCCACTAACCCCTTTCTCCTTGGACAACTCCTTTACACATTAAAGGTGAAAACTTTAATCTTTTTCTTGAAAACAAACACTTAGATTCCTGATTATTGATTTAAAGGTCAAAGCTTTATCCTTTTTCTTGAAAAACTAACACTTGATTCTTGATTCTTGGTTTTGCAATTTAGAGATATGGCCATTGCATACCCTCATTTTTTTGGGTCTGAAAAGGCCAAGAATTTAAAGCCATCTTTGATGGTTTCCCCAACCCCATCACCTGCCATTTTATCCCAAGATGAGTTGAAGAAAATTGCTGCATATAAGGCTGTTGAGTATGTTGAGTCTGGCATGGTTTTGGGTCTTGGCACAGGGTCTACAGCTAAACATGCTGTGGACCGTATAGGGGAATTATTAAGGATTGGGAAATTGAAGAACATTGTAGGAATACCCACATCAAGTATTACCCATGAGCAAGCTGTTTCATTGGGAATTCCTTTATCAGATCTGAATGCACACCCAATTGTTGATTTGGCTATTGATGGTGCTGATGAAGTTGACCCACAAATGAATTTGGTTAAAGGAAGAGGAGGGTCATTGTTAAGGGAGAAAATGGTAGAGGCTGCTTCCAAGAAATTCATTGTTATTGTTGATGAGTCAAAATTGGTGAGTCATTTGGGTGGCACTGGCCTTGCTATGCCAGTGGAGATTGTCCCCTTTTGCTGGGAATTTACATTGAGAAGGCTGGAGATGTTGTTCATTGAAGCTGGTTGTGTTGGGAAGCTGAGGGTAGTTGGGGAGAGTGGTGAACCATATGTTACTGATAATGGGAATTACATTATTGACTTGTATTTCAAGAGTGATATGGGTGATTTAAAGGAAGCTAGTGATGCAATTTTGAGGCTTGCAGGTGTGGTTGAGCATGGCATGTTTCTTGATATGGCGACTACTGTGATTGTGGCAGGAAAGCTTGGCGTCTCCGTGACTAATAAGTAGGATTGAGCTTAATGTGATCATGTGTTCTTTTAGGAACCTTAGATTTCTAATTTTTTGTTTTAATTGAGATATTAGGATATGTTGGGAGGGTTTGATACTGTACCAATCCAATTGGGGAGGTCTTGCTGAACTATTTATGTGGCAAGGGCAATGTAGGTGCATTTGCAAAAACTTATATATTGAATTATTTGGGGTATTTGCCTCAAATTTGTCATCTTTGAGAGAATGTTGGTGACATCTGTTAAAGAATGGAACCTTTCATGCTACTCACCAATTAATAAGTGTCATTTTGACTTGCATTTGCTTGAGTATGCTTACAGTTTTGATTAGTATTAGTCTTGTATTTTCGTATTCTTAGATTTCTCTGTCTATTGCTTGATTCTTAAGCCCTGATTGTTTATTTTCTTGTTGTTGTCCCTGCTTGTTGTTGTCACCTTTTTTGAGATGGGGCTTTATCAGAAACTGTTTGTCTGCCTTTTAAAGTTAGGGGTAAGGTCTGTGTAGAGACCTCACTTATGGGATTATACAGGGTACATTGTTGTTGCTTACAGTTTTGAGGTTCATCCAGTTCTGTGGCTACTTGCTGTTTCATTGAACATGTGTTTGAAATAATAGAATGGATGATCTACTTTAATGAGGTTACAATTTTTGCCCTGCCCTATAATGTTCAAAGACCAACACTTAAGAGTCTTGTTGGTGATGGTATTTACTTTTGCATCAGACTGGCAGCTGAAATCTAATGAAGTGCTGCAAAGATAAACCTGAGGTGGCTAACTCTCTGTCAGCATCAAGGTTTCATAATGAATTGAATTACCTATTACTAGTCTTTCAAACAAATACAAGAGAAATGACATTGGAGGACTCACTGGCTTACAGCTGAATTGCGAAAAAAGGCCAAGGACTAAAAATATAGATTGCTTAAAAAGTTAACTGATGATGTGCAACTGAAAATAAGGAATGCTGATATGCAGCTTCATTTGTAATTGTACTAGAAGTTTGATTGATGTCAAGTGTTGCTTCTTTTCGGTGCTTTTGAGCTCGTTTTCAAGAATCAGATGCTTGGAGCTCTCCAATGGAACAGCATTAGTTATGTCTGGTTTTAAATGTTGTTTTCTGCTGATTCTGTCATATTTACCCCATTTTTATGGGAAGAGGAAAATTTAGCTCAATAGGATACATAGAAAAGGATCTTTTGTGGGATATAAAGCAACGGTTACTGTCCGAAGCATGAACTCAGCGGAAGAAGGTGATATATATTCTGTTAAACTTAGAAGAATATTCATATTTTTGTTTGGCCTTAACTTCTCCACCTTTTCTGTAATTTTCTTTTCTGCGCATGTACTCATGACTCATCCCATGAAAAGGAAAGGTAAATTTTCACATTTTGTCCACTTGAGATATAATTGGAAAAGGAACTCCATGTCAACTGTACTTATGTTTTGGGGCCAATTCCCTTTTAGGTATAATCCTTGGAACGAGCAAACATAAAATTAAGTAAATATCATGAATATCCTTCAATTGAGGATGTCCATGCGCTCAGCCTCGAAGAATATCCTTTTTTATGCATCATCACCCATGATAAGTTCCCTTACTATTATACTGCAGTGGGTTGCTCAGTTGTGGGTAAGTGATACTCCCATAGGTAGGTGGAATATCTTACTGAATTCAGTTGGGTGTGTACTTGGAGAAGATACTGCATTTTTTTTAGCTTCATGCGTTTTGCTTGAGAATTATTAGAATCACAACTTCATTTATATAGTACTGGTACTTGGAAAATGAAACCAAGACTATCTCTCTTGATTCCATTGCACGATCGTTAATGTGCTAGTTCTGTACAGGTGATGATGAGAGTGTAACCTTGCTGGTTGCATGGCAATGTTTAGGAAGAATGTACAGAACATGAGAATAAAATGATAAATGAGAGAGGTATCGTTGAATCTTCGATGGCATCACTTCCTTGTGGTACTAAGTGGCTTGAATGTTCTTTTAGAGGGAAAAATGATGTAGAGGAGTGGTGGCAGGTTATATTTCGGCTTTAGTTGATCTAGTGATAGGCATGGAGGAGGCAGGATACGTAAGTTGAATGAGGCTTGCTTAACTCAAGAAAACCTTATCATGCGAAGCTTCCAGTTAGCCTACAGACTGGCGTATCACTCCAGGTCAGAAACTATTAACTACCTGTTTATCAGATATCTGGCACATGTTTCGAGTATTTGGAATATGGTGCCTACTTGCATTTTCCGGTTACGTGGTCTAAAAGGAATCACAGATGTTTTGATGGTACCTCAACTTCAAACAGCTCCCTAAAAGCTAACTGTTTGGTTCAACTTATTTAGCTGGATATAAACAGTTCTGACCTATTTTTGGAATTTGTCAGCTCATAAATCTTAAAACTTAGTTTTTATTAACCAATTTTCAGAGATGGACTACATGTAGCCTGTGGTTCTATTTTCCCTGAACTCTTTCATGTATGATTGACGAATTGGATTCTGTAGTAGGGAAAGTTGGTGTATAATGTACTGTTTGTTCTCCTTCTAGGATTAGTCTTGTAGAGATATTTGTATCTGGAATTATTTAGTCAATTTCATCTTAAAAGTAGGGGGTAAGGTATAGTATCTGGAATTATTTTGTCAATCTCATCTTAAAAGTAGGGGTAAGATATGCGTACACTCTAGCGCCCTTCCCCTGCCTCCCCAAATCCCACTTATGGGATTACACTGGGTATGTTGTTGTTGTTTCGTCTTAAAGCTAAGTTGTGTAGACTCTTTACTTTAGATGCTGCACCCGTCGGATTCTCCAAAAATACACTACTTTTGGAGAATCCGACACCCACACATTGACTTTTTAATAGAGTCCAAACAACAATCTTAAAACATAACCTATTAGAGGGGGCTCATTGTCTACTAATTATATCTTCAACCAGCCTCGGTGTAAATCTTTTTGATAAGGATATGGCCGGGCTATGTTTCAAGGGCAAAGGATATGAGAATCCCAAGGTAGATCCCTCTGTATATCTGTTTCTGCAGATTTGCAGCTTCTGGGTTTGTGATGGCTGCATTTAACTTTAGCTCCTGGAATTTTACACCTTTGTTACAGAGGTCGCGAAAATGGTTAGTTGATTCGTATTTTCATTTCTATTGCCTTTTTTTTATTTATTTCGTGAGGATTGCGAGAAATCCTAATGGTAAAATATGAAATATTTACACAGGTCTACTTCCTGAGATGATTTTAGTAAAAGTAAAATTTTGATTTTTATCTGTTACTTCTGGACTTTTGCCCAATGTTTTCCGCATTGGGCCAATCTTTTTCCTTGAGAGTATTTTTGCTTTAGTTCCTAGTCATTTTCTTCTGCTACCTTGAACCATCTATCATGAAATGAACTTTCACACAATGTTGCTCCTTTTTAAAAATTGAGCTGATGTGGAAGGCAAAACTAAATTAGGACCAATCCAGTGTTTATAGTGACTTTCTCCATCTTCAAATCTTATTTGCTTACTACTGTCTTGCTTGACCTTTTTCAGAGTTAAAATCTCTTCTATTTCATGTTTCTCCTGCTGAAGTTATACCTGAAACTACATATGAAACCAAACATGAAATGACTTTGTCGATCTTTGATATTGGGAATACTTGAGTAGCTAGTGGAATTGAACTTGGATTGGCAGTGATCTTGCTCTTTTTCCGTGGCTTAAAATGGCACCATAGGGTTGGCATTTGTTGGTAATTATATCCCATTTTCCTATCGTCCAACAGTCTAGAGACTCTTGGCACAAATAGAGTTCTTGTTTAGTCATGAAAGAATTTTGGTTATTGATATCCTTGTGTTTGCCTCCTAACATCTTCCAAATTTTCCACACAATAAAACACAGGATGTAAACCAGCAATAGAAGTTGTTCCTGTCTTCGTTATTCAGTTGGGTTAGGATAACTAATCCAAATATGGACATTAGTATGAGGCACATTCTCAATGGTTCATGATTATCCCCAGCATAATATGACTTACCAAAAAGTAGCTGAGGGCATAGAGCATGGGTTACCATTTGAGTTTGACAGTACATTAGAGTTGAGTTATTGCTCATTATTTTGTAGCTCTGTTTGGTGGAAAACACATACATTTTGGATGGCCACAGTTTCAATGTTGCAAAGCAAAAATTGGATGGTTGATTAGTCATCCCAAGATTGTGTCTCATAGAATTACAAGTACCATCTATGGAATGGGAATAAAAGCCACAAGAAGTGAACTTGGAATTCCTTGCCATCTATCTCATAAGCACCAATACAATGAGCAAAATGGATGTTGGCTTGGTGTTTGGATCAAGTGAACCTTCCTTTCTGTTGTGGCCTTCATATTGTTGTCAATCGTTTCTTTTCATTTAGGTGCACCAGAAGTTCAACATACGAGTGATTAGCCCATCAATTGATGTACATCCCAACTATTAATAATTTATGCACAAAACACCAAGATGACAACTCTGTAGAAACATTGGAGAGATTGTGTGCTTCATTCAAGGCACTAACCATCTCTAGTATTAGCATTTAGCGCGCGCAGCAAATTCTGTCCTTTAAAAATAAAGTGATGCTATAATATTTTAGCCAAGATGTTCAAGAATATATATTTCTCTTTCCCATTTTTGGGTTCTGAATCTGGGGGTATAATAACATCCTTGCTTTTTCAAATGTCGCATTACTTCCCTCTGATAGTGAATAGGTTTCACAGATTTAAACAAGCAATCCAAAAGCATTTGCATACCTTCCAAAGCTCCGTAGGCCGGCTATGTTTACATTGCCTGAAGACGCAGAGCAAGGAAAGTATCATAACGATCCAGAAGGGGAGTGATCTTTAAGGTCAAATGCTCTGAGCTAAAAAAGGAAACCTGAAATAACAGCACAAGTAGCTTCAATTGTTGGCTAATGTAAAAGCCTTGGCACTGATCCTTTTGGAATCTTGCCTTCCAAGTTTTAGTCTTCTATATGCTTCTTGCATGTGACACGGCCTGATTGGCCCTCTATCCTTCTGCTCTGCCATCACCATTCTAGCAGGAAAAAAGTATTCCAAGAAAGATATAGCATAGTGATAAAGATTGGTGCCAGCACATTTCTGTTAATGAAGCCATAAAGTTCAGCAAATTCATTTTGGGAAGAAGGCAGAGGAGAGGTAGCAGAAGAGAGTGAAGTACAGGTTTGATGAAGAGAGCGCCAGCAAAGAGCATGAACATCAAAGAGATGGTAGGATGCTTGCTTGATCAATAGGGGCAATCAAATCATTATACTTTTTCTTACTTTAGAAACTCCTTTACTTCTTATCTCTAGATGACGTGCCTTGCTCTTTGAATCAGCTAACACCCGTCAAATACTACTTCAGACATGCATAGGCCTTTTCAGTGTGAACTTTGATGAGTTATCCATTGAAGCAATTGTAGTGCTAATTTTTAAGTAGTCAGTTTAAGAGATAAAGTGCTTAAATAACTAAAGAGGACAACATGCTCATTCATGGATAGTTCTAAGGGCTGTTACCCTTTAATCAATGCACCAACTACACCTCACTGGAAAAGATATCTTGGCTTCATCTGATATCTAATATAAACTTGTAAATGTCTACCAACCTATTTCAACAAGGTAACCAACAAACAATTTTGCCATACCAGACACCACAATTGTCATTGGGATAGATACCTTTGAACTTCCTGTGATACTGGTCAGTAACTGCATAGGCGAAATGATGACACAAACAAAATCATGCATGAGAAGTTATGAGAGTGAATAAACAAACATCTCAATGGCCCAGGGGCCTGAACAACATCCTTACAAATGTAGCAAAGATCATTGTTCCCAAACCCCAATAGGAACTGATTCTAGTCTGCATGAACAAGAAACCAATGGGATAGTGAAATCAGCAAGTCAATCAGGGAATGAGGTAGTGCAAGGTACAAGCAGCAGTCGGATGGAATCAATATTATTTATCTTTTTCAAAACTCCCTTTCCACTCTCTTTCTTCAAACCTTTAATAATTTAGAGTGATACTCTATCAAAAATATTAATCAATAGTCTAAAACTGTTGAATAAAGTAAATCATAATTTTTTTAATTTCCTCTTAAGTTTTCAAGCATTTCAACGAGTATATTGATTTTCATACATTACAATAAACACATTATAGCAGGGTATACCAGGTAATCAACTTCTTGAATTAGATTGTATGGTTGTAACTCTTATCTTTATTTAAAGTTTGTCATCATATTACTTATAAACTTATGCTAGCAATTCATAAAATAACTCAGAAAAAAAATGTTTTTCAACATTAAATTGAGAAAATCTTACCTAAAACTAATAATTAAGAAAAAATTATTCGAAAAAATCAGTTATAAAAAAAAATTAAGCAAGTAATAATAAACATCTAAATGGTTAGAAAAATAAATAAATACATATGAAATTTGTTTAGATTTCAGGCCTTTAACTAAAATTTCACTTTAGGCTTCCAATTACGTTGAGTCTCCCCTGATGAAGAAATATGGTTAAATAATTAGGCGGTTTGGGTCGGATTAAAGGAGGTCATCAAATAATTTAAATAAAATCAAGTATTTTATTTTGATTTGCAAACTTTAATCCAATTTAAAGTATATGTGATAAGTTTCGAGAGGATGAGAGTATAAATGATTAGATAGCAATAGTTAAAAATATAAAGGTAGTTTTGGTCCTATGATCGAGCTAAGGTTGAATATTGTTCGGTTCGATTTGGTTTAGAAAGTTATCAATTTGACTTGTCATTTATCAGTTCGTGGGCATGTTAAATGGTTATGAGAAACATTAAGGTATTGACTTGTCAAATATTGATTCCATTATCGATTTAATTGTTAAAAGATAAAAAATTTATTAAAAATCACTCAGAAGTATGGAGATAAATTCAATGAACCATGAGCATGAGTTGACAAACTACGTCTTGCTCAAAGGGAAATAACACCTTATAGAATAATCAAGAGTTTGAGACAGTAAAAAGTAAAAGTATAAAACTAAATCTAAAGTCATGGACTTTATAGAGTCAATGATATAAATATGATATATCAATTTATTATCTAGTCATCGGTCAATCCATTAAAAGAAATCTCAAACCATTAACAATCAATAACCAAATATTTAAAAAAAATTAAAACTATTAGCAAAATTATTAAACTATAAGATTAAGAATGAGATCATCCGAGAGAAGTTAGAGGTGGCCCCTGTGGCTGACAAGATGAGGGAAGCGAGATCAGGATGGTTTGAACATGTGTAGAGAAGAAGTATCAATGTTCCTGTTAAGGGGTGCAAGAGGTTGGATTTAGGGGTTACATGGAGGGGTAGAGGTAGACTGAAGAAGTATCAGACGGAGGTGATCAGACAAAATATGGCGAAACTTATCTCATCGAGGACATGACCTTTAGATAGAAAAGAGTGAAGGTCGTGTATTAGAGTAGAAGATTAATAGGCTAGTAGAGATTGATTGATGTATGACCTTGTGATATAGTAGGTTAATAGAAGTAGTCGTATCTTATATTTGTTACTTTATCGTATTTACATACTATCATTTGCTTTTCATTTTTAGTCATTTTTTTCCATATCTAATGTCTTCTGCTTATTATAATTGATTTTTTAGATGAAAATTTATCAAAAATTCCACTTTGAATAACCCTACCCCGAAAACTTATGCATATGCCACATTAGAGAGCCCTGGGGAAGACAAATCAAAAAAAGAATTCCTATGAGGGCAAAGGGACAGTAGTGAATTAGGTAAACTGTTCCTGTGTCCTAACGAAATCTAAAAAAATCAATTCTTTAACCCAAATTATCAAATCAGATCGAAGTTTTCAGCTCTGAAAATCCATTTCTGCAGACACCCTTTCCCCGTTTACTGAATCTTGGCCATGTCTTCTTCAATATTTTTGCTCTTTTTTGCTCTATTTATTTCAATCTTGCACCCATCGGTTTCTGTTTCGAACGGATCGCAGCGTAGAATTCTTCGTGCGATTAGTGGCCAAGATGGTGAGAAGCCTGACTTTGCTGTTGAATTAAACGCCACCAACTTCGATTCAGTACTCAAAGAGACGCCTGCCCCTTATGCCATTGTTGAATTCTATGCACACTGGTCAGTTTACCTTGTTTTTGAGAGTTAGTAGTTTCCTTCTTGTTGCTCTATGTAATCTTGTCAATTGTAACTACCCCTTTAGTCCCAAATTAGTTTTTGTATAGCTTGTGGTGTCCTGATGAATTTGGATTGACTATACTAATCATTAGCAGAGCTAGGATTTTCATTTAGGGGTTCAAAATAGGAAGAAGTAAATATACAAAGAAGCCAAAGGGGGTTTAACATCTACGGTATCTACGTAAAAGAATAATTTTGACTATGTATAAACAGTGTAATTTTCAGTCAAAGAGGGTTTGGATGAACCTGAACCTCTAGGCCCTTCCTAGATCTGCCCCTAATTCTAAAGGTTACCCGTGTCTAACTAGTGGGGATACCGTGTGAGTTCGCCAAATCTTGAGCATATGTGAATTAAGTCACCTAGCTTGTTTTGCTCCATGAGGGATTTAAACCTCTCACATGTTTTTTGCTCCAGTTTTGTTGCCCTTTAGACCTTTTTCGAGAAACACGAGACATCTAAGTCATAAAAGTAAAAAGACCTATTCATTGATAACAAAAATGAAAAAGTGCGAAGGGCATTGGTTGATGATAAAAAAGAATCCTAGGTCGCGAACTGTGATTTGATTCATGATGAAGAAAGAGAACTCTCGGTTTAGTTTTCCACCTTAATGGGGGAAAAAAGGATTGATTGAATTCTATTATTATTATTTTATTTTATTTTAATTTTTTTTTTTTTTGACTCTTAGTGATCATCAATCAAAGAAGGACTTTGGTTAAAAAATGTTAGGTTCACCTCAATCCAGAGCTAGTTGGGGTTAGCTCTCCATATGGGCTATTTTGTTCGTAATGGCCATTTAATGGTACCAATTTCATTCCAAAGAAACCTTGTTGATCATGAGGATAATAACTTTGCCTCAATCCCAAGCTGGTTGGGATAGGCTATATCAATAGTTCTGGTATGAAACCTCTATATCCTTCCTGCTTTATTGAGTCCATTTCATTCAAATGATGATAGGTCCTATTGAAAATACGAGGAAGATCCAAATTGGAAAATGAAAAACATTCGTAGTTGGAGGATGTAACTCTTCACGCATTTCATTCAAAAGAAACCTTGTTTATTGGTGGAGAGAAAATTGTTGCTGCTGTGGTTTTAGCATGTTTATATGTATTCAAAGAACAGAAAAATGTTAAATTACAATAGTTGTTGGGAGAAGAAAAGTTCTGGTATAACCCATTTCATTCCGTGGGGCAAATTTCTTTCTTCCTTGTCTTGGTTTTGGTTGCTGGACATGTTGAAAGGTTCTTTTTGAAGTTTAGGGAACTGTGTGTACTGAGAGGTCTCTAAGGAAATTATAAAGATTGTAACATTTTGCATCTGAGTGTTTGGATTCGGTTTGTCCCTTATACAAATTTGAGTAGTCTGAATATAGACATCATAATGATGGAACAGTTTTACTTGGTAGTAGTAAGAGAAGCTTGTGATGGTCATCAGACTCCATCAATTTGGTAAAATTTTAGATTCATGAAAAGTTAGTTGTGTTATTTTTATTCACCGAGCAATGTGTTTGCGTAATCCAGGAATTCTAACAACTATTCATTGTATATTCTAGTTCTTCTTGTTGCTGGGCTATGTAATATGTGACACTTGTGGAATTCATATCAAAATTCTATAGAAGTAGGAAAAGATGAGAAAGTTTAGCATCAACATGACTTTGAGGAAAAGTAAGATGTTGCTTATACTTGTTTCGTTGCTGTGTGCTTACAAATAGTTTGATCAAATTTTCCATGTGTGTTCAACTTATATCTTAGATTTGTAATATATTATTTTGAACCAAGTTTGCATCCATGGGGCTCTCACTTAAAGCTCTTTTATTTGTCTCGCAGGTGCCCTGCTTGCAGAAATTATAAGGTATGAATATACTACTTATTATATGAACTTCCATTTTGATATTTCTAATGATGAGGCAATACTTTTACAGCCACAATATGAGAAGGTTGCAAAACTCTTCAATGGAGCAGATGCCAGTCATCCAGGAATCATATTAATGGCGAGGGTAGACTGTGCATTAACGGTATTATTCTATGCTTTATTTATGCTTCCAAAAATTACTTTATCCTCTATTTGTGTACATAATCTCCTCTTTTTGATGGGCTTTTTTCAATGGTCAGTGAGTGTTTTACATTTTTCCCGTTTTTCTGGTGGTTACTGAGATTTATAAAGAGTGTTCATCTTTCTCCAATGTTCTTTTTCCAAACTTTGTAGTTGTTTCAATCAACTGTAATCCATGGATTATGCTCTCTCTTGCCCTCTTATTCACCATTTTGAATGTCTGAAAATCATAATGAAAGTTACTTTGAGGTCATAGTCTCTCTGTCTGCATCTCTGAGAGGACGTCCCACCCTCCAGGAAGAAGAAAGTGTATCTGCAAGGACCGATAACAAGACAATTTGAAGCTATTCTTCTGGTGGTGTAGTTTTCCAAATGAGTAATATCTTTTGCTACAAGAGAAGTTTAATCAGTCAACTCTTAAAAAGAAAACAAAAAAATGTGTAACTCTTTTTTTTGAAATATGTTAATCGGTCTCTCTTTATTTTTCTGCTCTTCTCATTTAAACAGGTTTGGGTGGCTCTGTCAATATCGCTTTGATTGGGTATTCTTGCTTTTTAATCATTTCACTTTGCCACAGTTTTTCTCCTGTAGTTTCTAATGCGCTTACCGCTTGATACCTTCTGTTCATGCAGATGCTTTTCTTCAATACTTCTTTCTCTTGTCATTAGCCTTATCTTCTTTCACTCTGTTAAGAGCCCTTTTCTCATCATACATGATACATCTAACTGATTTTTCCTCTTATTCATCTTTTTGGCAGCACAGATAAATTCTAATCTTTGTGATAAGTTCTCTGTGAAGTATTATCCAATGCTTCTCTGGGGCCCTCCTAAGAAGTTTGTTGGTAGTGGTTGGGATCCAAAACAAGAAAATAGCGAAATACTCGCCATTGAAAAAGGACGCACAGCTGATGTCCTTCTAGGTTGGATCAACAAACAACTGGGAAGGTATATATGATCTCTTTCATGGGTTTTGTAGTTATTGGTAGAGTCATGTCCTAAATGAGCTGTCTTATGGTGTTAAAAGCTCTTAAGCTGATTGCGTGTGTTATAGCTACTGTAACAATGTGATAATTTTGAGAACAGATCATTTATCTCTCTTAGTAATTCAATTGAGCTGCCTTCTTTTGAGTCTTTGGGATCTAGCTAAGTTAAGATAGATCCAGTTGCTGCAAATAGAGTGTGCTGTCTTAAGCTACAATGATTGTTAAAAAAGCTGTCTAAACTACATTATCTCTAATAGTAATTGCAACTGACATTATAGAAATATTCACCAAGAAGAGTTCCTTAAATACTAGAAATAGAGATAAACCATAGAAAGCCTGTAAGGCTGATAAGTTACTTTTGAGTTTTAAGGTAAAAAAGTAAAGAATTGTTTGAAAAGTACAAAAGTCAGTTCCCTGTGGCTTTTCATTAATGTTGTATCAGCTGTAGAATATATATTGTTGGGAACTGTCACATGGAGCTCGGGCGGACTTTATGAATTATGTACTGCACAAAAACTTGTTTTGACATGATAAGATTTCTCTGTTGTTTGGTCTTCTCCCAGGATCTTAAATTCACCAAAAAGAGTCAAATCCATATTGTATTCGACTAATTTCATATCCTAAATGCTCACCCCATTGGCTGATGTCGTATGAGACTTGAGTTAGATTCTTGAAATTAGAAGACAAGCATTTGTTTGTGTTTGTCTCCTTTTTCACTTCAAATTTGTTCACATCTGAGTCTTACACTAGTTCATACTAAATCGACTATTTTTCCCATCGCATTGACTTTGAATTTTCAGCTCATATGGCTTTGATGATGGGAAGTATGAAAATGAGCATCTTCAGAGGAACTTTTCAGATCCTGCCCAGGTTACTATGAGAGCATATGATATCACTCTGTTTACTAGTTTCACAAATTTAAGCTGTTCATTTATGTGCGTCTCTCACTGCTGTAAATTTTTTCTTATGAAGATTGCCAGAGCTATATATGACGTTGAGGAGGCAACATCTACTATCTTTGGCATCATTCTAGACCAAAAAGTAATAAAGCTAACTCTCTCTCTCTCTCATGGATAACTTTGGTCTGCATGACTTAGTTTCAATGGCTTTGGCCTTCAATTAATGCAGATGATTAAATCAGGGACTCGGGCCTCACTTATAAAATTTCTTCAACTTTTGGTGGCTCATCATCCTTCTAAGAGGTTAGCTCCCACATTGCAGTGTTCTGTAAATTGTAAAAGCATATCCTGCCTTTCGTTGATTTGTTAAATTTGGATATTTGTGCTAGGTGCCGGAAGGGAAGTGCAGATATACTGGTTGACTTTGATAATCTTTGTCCATCAGAGTCATTGTTAGCGAATAATGAGGTTGACAGCTGTAGCAAAAAGGGCGCACTGGGAAATTACCAAATTTGTGGGAAAGAGGTTCCTCGTGGATATTGGGTGAGTACATAAATTTGTTCCTTTATTTTCTTTGATGCATACTGTGTTCACTATTCGCTTCTTTATTTAGTAGAAGTTGGACATTGCCCTATCCTGGAAGTGGAGGGGTTGATTCTCTATTCTAGAGCAAGAAACTTAGAGGGTGTTTGGCTAAACTTATAAGCTAGTTAAACTAGTTTATAAACACTTTTTGACTTATCTCCGTGTTTGGTAAATAACAAAAGTGTTTAAAATCCAAAAGTAAGACTAAAGCCATAAGCTGGTCACCCCAACCTTATGGTCTTACAACTTATAAGCACTTTTGGTTTGCCCATGCTTCAACAATTTTATTCTTAATACCTTATGTAATCTCCAAAATACTACTCCTAAAACATTACTTTAATTATATGTCTATTCTATTCTTGTCATACTTCCTTTTTTGAAGTAGAAATACTTCCAATTTTATTCTTAATACCTTATGTAATCTCTAAAACACTATCCTTAAAACATAACTTTAATTATATGTCTATTCTATTCTCGTCATACGTCCTTTTTTGAAGTAGAAATACTTCCAAAATTGCCTTTTTTATAAATAGCTTTAGGGACATTTCAAATCATTTTTAATGGAGAAGTGCTTATCGATATCTCTTTACCAAGCACATTAATTGCTTATTACCAGCTTCAGTACTTTGATCTAAACATATAACTACTTATCTATAAAATCAGGTTCAACACCTAAAAGTGCTTTTAAGCATTTGATGCTTACCAACTACTTTTAATCACCTAATCCAAATGGGTCCTCAATCTGTACACACAATCAAGCCATAAATCAAATAGACTTCATAAACCAGTTTTATTCATATCCACCTTTTAATTTTTGTTCTATTTTAGTTTATTTATAATAGACGGTTCTATTTGTAATGAGACTATGAGAAATGATCTACACCACCTTGGTGCTTTCATGTGAATTTTAAAATAATAATAAACATAATGAACTCTTGACTATGAAAAAAAATGGAAGCTTTTGAGAAAAAAAACTAACTGCATATATTATTGTTTATTACTTCTGCAGTTCTGCTGTATGTCTCGTTTTATGTGACATTTAAATGGACAAGGAGTTTTCAATGTTAATTCTACTTATGTAACTTTATTAGTGGTAATGGCAGAAAATGTTAAGGTAATGGTTGAAAAGACATTTGGAAGATGAAATATCGTATCAAAGTTTTAAAATTGATTTGGTAAATGAATTTGATTTCTTTTAGTTTTAGAAAATATATTTTATTATTGAAATGGAGCAACTGTTTTGGTATGTTCCATTAAGGAAAGAGTGCCCCATAAATTGAGGGGATTTATTATCTATTTGTTTTAGGAAGTAGATACACTGCTATTACTATATCAATACACTATTATTACTATATCCTAACATTTAACAAGAACGTGTGCAGCTCTCTCTATAAGTGCTCCCATTTGGAGTTTACTTGTACAAATTATTCTTAAATCCAGTCGTAGTTCTCTGCGAAAACTTAATCGATAAATCTTAACAGGACTAATACTAAAAAAACAGGCTTTATGACATCGTAGTTCCCGCTCATTAGAAATCATGGTGAATTTATGAGACATTAAAGTGTAAACTTTATTGTCCTTCAGCGGAGCAGGTTAACACAAAAATAAATCCTGAAAATGTTCAGAAATAATTTTGTGGCTGGATCACTAAACTATCTTAGTATTTATCCTTTTCATAATGTTCTCTTGGTAATATATGATAGCTAACCTTTTGTTTGTCCAACCATCTCTTTTTTTTGTGTTTATATTTCGATCCTTTTCTTTTTTGTCTTTTCTCGGGGGTGCAGTTTTTGGAAAGGATATGGGAAGGGGAGGAATTGTTGCTATGTGTTGAATTAAATATTTGTGATATGTACCTTGTCAGAAAACAATATCTGTGATGTGTATAGCTCTCTTTGAGTTTGATTTATCTCATTCGTTCTGTGGTTGGAATAGTAAACTTATTTTAGAAGTTTTTTCAGTAACTATCTATTGGCTGCATAAGAATGCTAACTTTTTTGCTTGCCCAACCGTTTCTGTGTTTCAGTTTTAAGTCCCTTTTTCATTTCCTTAGTTTTTTCTTTTGGGGTGTGGGTGGTAGACAGGGAAAGGGGAGGGGTTAGCTGTATGAGATGTGCTCCACGTGTTGATATAACTTTCAGTTTGATTGGTTTGTCCATATCTTAGTGGTTCTATTGCTCCTCTCATCCTACTTCTAATTTTGACTTACATGAGGTCCCTATGTTTCACTATTTTGGTGGAACTTGTAAAACTGAAATTGTCTTGTGCATGAAGATACACCCATCTTTTTACAGTATTAATAGCTTGAAGGAGATTCTGTGTTTTGCTTGCCCTGTCGTGCAAAGCATTTCCAATTTGTTTATGACAGTCTGTTTCATGCAGATGTATTGTCGTGGCAGCAAGAATGATACCAGAGGTTTCAGGTAATGGATCATTCATGTACTCTTTATTCATATGTGAATTTTTTACGATTTTATGATCGTAAAAGAGTTGTTTAGAAGAATATAGTGAAGCAGATAGACTCATAGCCAGATAATTTATTACAGAGATGTAAAGTTGAGGATTTGCATTCTATCTATTTCTTTAAGCTATTTTTTTTATGTTAGCTTCAGATGAAGCATGTTTAGTGGGCCTAAAGGGCCAAGTGGGACAGCGGATAGGGCATTTGAAAGGTCAACAATTGAACATATGTGGTTAAATTTTATCTTTTTGCTTCTGATGTTGGCTTGCACCAAGTGTGTGCCCTAACAGTCAATGAAGAGGTGAAAATCCTGGGAGACCAGGATTCTAATCTCAATAAAGACAAAAAAATGTGAGGTGAGTTCTCCCTATGTGCCTTTGGTCGACGGAGTTGCCCCGTGCATGTGTTGGTGGGAAATAATTGGTACCCAGTGGAATATTTGATGTGTATGCAAGTTGGCCGGGGCATCACCTTTATCCCAAAAAAAGTAATAGTGTTATTTGCAGGTGGAACGCTGAATGGCTGTACAACAACATACCCGATTTCACAGGTGGAGTCTAGGGAGGATAGAGTGAACACAGACCTTACTCCTTACCCCTACGTTGTGGAGGTAGAAAGCCTGTAATGGCTGTAAACATTAAAATTTAGTGGATTTAGTCCATATAAAATTTGGTCATAATTCTAAAATACAAGAGATGTTGGACCAAATCCAAATCAAATATTTAAATCCAAGACATGGATTTACTTAAATCTTCAGCTTGCTCCTAAGGCATTGGTCTAGTGGTAAGACTGTAACTTCTGATGTATAGGTTATGTACACGTCACTGGTTCAAACTTTGCTGCACATGTATGAGCGTGACTTGGTTGAGGAGAAGAATCAGAGGATGTCCTTTATAAATGTTGTGACATCCTAGAGAATGTATTCCATATTGTTTCTTCATATTAAACATTGTAATTTGTTAAACTTTTCTTGTCTTGATTATTTGTCAGACTTGAAACTCTTTTACAATGGTGAATAGTTGAAATTCCCAAGTGAATCAACGTTATAAAAGCCTTTTTTTTAAAGGATGTAGAGTTATGTTTTTGTCATTCTACTTGGAAAGTCCTCAGTAGAATTGCTTGAAACCCTGACTGACATACATGTTGAGTTTTAAATCTTGGAGTGAAGTTGAAGGATTGGGTTTGTTTATCTTGTGTAGAAGTCTGATCAATTAAATACGTTAAAATGGTGGATACATAATCTGTAGGTGGACCCAAATCTCCAAAGCACTTGTAAGTTGTAACTGAAACTGCAGTTCATTTTCTTCTCAAAGGTTTGTATTTTATGAATCAAAGCACTTTGCTTCATTGAAAACCTTAATATCTAGGGAGTGAAGCTTGCACCAGAAAATGTATGATTGGGGTTCCATTAAACGTTGAGAGCACATGAAACAAGATAGATGATTAGGTGGGTTCAGTTGCAGATCAGGGAGGGAGGGCAGGGTTTATATTAACTGCAAGTAGCAGTGATGGATTGATTAGTGCTCCTGCAGTCACAACAGTTGATTGACATGATTAAAGTATCGTTTTTTGATTGTCTGTTGCTTTCTTGCCGGCTTCTACTACTGTCTTTATGCATCTTCTTTTGATAAGTGAACGTAAATCAGCAACCCTAAAAAGTGGTTCAATTTAGTTCAGTGCTAAAACGATACCGTAGCAAAGGTATTGGATGTCAAAAGTTAATCAACTGATGTTATGACATTAATTTGCTTTTTGGCAGTTTTCTCAGCCACATGTTTGTATCTTTTGCAGTTGTGGTTTGTGGGTGTTGTTACACTCGCTCTCTGTCAGAGTTGAGGATGGAGAAAGTGACTTGGCATTCAGAACTACCTGTGATTTTATACATAACTTCTTCATCTGCGAGGAATGTAGGCAACACTTTCATGAAATGTGTTCAAGGTAAAATGTCGATGAGGTTCTTTTTGTTGCTGAATGTTACCGTTTTGTTATCTAATCACCAGGCTGATCAAGTAACTATTGTGTTTTAAATGTTTGCCATCCAGTGTATCTAGTCCTTTCAAAAAAGCACGTGATTTTTCCCTCTGGTTGTGGAGTGCTCACAACAAAGTTAATGAGCGACTAAAGAAAGTTGAAGAATCACTAGGAACAGGTGATCCTGAATTTCCAAAAGCTATTTGGCCTCCAAATCAGCTTTGTCCATCATGCTATCTCAACCCAAGCAAAACTAGCGATGAAAATAGTAAGATTGGTTGGAATGAGGATGAGGTCTTTAAGTTTCTGGTTAGTTACTACGGGAAAGAGCTAGTGAATCTCTACAGGGACAAAGACCTGCAAGCAGGCAGTGGGACGGAAAAAGCAGTTAATGAGGAGCTGGTAGCCTCAACAAATGCAGTTGTGGTTCCACTGGGAGCTGCATTGGCAATTGCAGTTGCGAGCTGTGCATTTGGAGCGTTAGCTTGCTTTTGGCGTTCTCAGCAAAAGAATCGGAAGTATAAACATCTACACTCTTTGAAGAATATATGACTATTACTTCTGACATCATTCAAGTTGGTATAACAACAACAAAAACAATATAATTTTAAAGCAAAATTTGAAATGTAGAAGGAACTTAAAAAAGTTGAAAGATTTTTCAAGAGATGGAGTTTGAGATCGTTGGAGGTTGACATTTTTCCTGTCTTATTTGTTTTTCTCTTCCGCGAACATTTTCAGGCCAAGAAGAAGCTGGAACTGAGTGTGTTAAATGGGAAAGATCTACACATGGTGTATGTATAATTCAGAGATACAAGCCAAACGCGGCGCCAAGTAGGAAACAAACTGAGAGGATTCTTATGTGGATCTCAACTGCTAGAGACTCTTCATCATACATCTTTTTCATTTCCTATTTTTCCCAAATGGAGTGTACAGATTTACTTTATAAGTGTAACTGAACAAAGATGTTATTTTGATAACCTGCATTTTCACCCCTTGATACTCTTTCCATCTGATCTTGGATTGTTTCCTGTCGATTGATTAGCTTCTTCCTTCACCCAAGCTACCCGCTTTGATTTTACAAGTGGAGAGTGTCAAATATGCTAGCATCATGTAGAATTGGAGTAACTGGTAAAGTTGTTGCCATGTGACTAAAAGGTCATGGGTTCAAGTCTCGGAAACAACCTCTGGCAGAAATGCAAGGTAAGGCTGCGTACAATAGACTTTTGTGGTGGGGTCATTCTCCGGTCCCTTCTCATAGCGGGAGCTTTAGTGCATTGGATTTGCTCCATGTAGAATGGTGGAGTTGTGAGATATTAGGTTCAGAAATGTATATTTGACTTTATATATTCTTCTTTTTTGCGCATGCGTATTTGATTTGACCTAGAAGTGCTTCAATGGGTGGAATTGTCACTGTGGGTGTTTGGTACGAAGAAATTTTTTTTTTTAAAAAAAATAAGTGGATTATTTATTTATTTTTTATATTTGGTATATAAGTTAAAAAATATTATCTTAAAAACATTTTAAATAATCGAGACGGTAGGTCTACGGAGTGGTGATGGTAAAGATGAGGTGTGTTGGAGTTAATTTTTTTTGAGCTGAAGGAATACTTATTAATGGTTTAGACCATTGAAATAGTGATAGTGATGAAATATTTTTTTAAAATTGTTTGAGTATTTCAAGTGAAATAATGTTCACCCACAAATTTTCAAAACCTTTTTTTTTTCAGAAGTGAAATATATTTGACAATAAGTTATGTTTGAATTAGTTATGTTGAAAATATTTTTATTGATTGTTTGGTTTGTCATATTCAAAATAATATGCATTGCATAATTTTGAAGAATAAATTGTTTGTTTACAAAAATGTCCTTCACCTTATTTATGTTTTATATACATTATTTAAAAGCTTTAGTTATTCCTTCTTAAAAATAAAATTTTCATTTTATTTAGTTTATATATTTTTATATGTGTGTCCTCATGATTATACTGTGTGTTTTTTAAATATAAAACTCCCATCTTATTTAGCTTAAAAGTAAAATTTTTATTCTAAGTTTGTTATAAAGTAAAAGAGATTTTATTGTTGATATAATTTTATTTAAGCACATATTACTCCTATACTGTAAAATAAATTCAACGTATAATATATTCACAAATAAAAATATATTTATATAGTGTAATATTTTAGTGGATAAATATATTATCATAAGAATAACGACATAAATGGTATTAAAAAATATTTGAATATATATGAATGTAAAAGTGATGTTATAAAAGAGGATTACTTTTGTTATTTTATATTTTTATTGGAAGATAAGTTATCTCGATATTATTATTCCACCTAGGATAACTTACCCGAGACATAGTTCTTAGACCTCGAATAAGGTATCCCACAGTTTGGAACCAAACAAAGAATTGAAAGATACTAAAAGCTTAGCTGAAATTTTTTTTTTTCCTCATCCATCGCACCAAACGACCGCTTAAGCCTCAGCTTCAAATACCCTTTTCTTTCAACTTTAAGCATTATATTGTCCAATAACTTATCTACAATTTGATCATAGATTTTGAATCAAAATCTTTTAAAATTATCTTCAGATTGTCTGTTTGACCATCAAATTTGATCTTCAAACATTTATAAGTTCCCAATTTTGATTATTTTTTTTCAAGTAAAATACATGTACAGACACAACTTTCTCTATTACCATACAGACTAGCTCCTTACTGAAGGAATGCATTTCAGCACTATAAAGGGAATTTGAGCTTAAGATTTTTATATTGGCTTTTTCCAAAGGAAATTTAGGTGTATCTGTCAAGTTAGGCTGACAAACTTTGGCCAACAATACATACAACTCCAGCCTCATATCATATACTAAAATCAACAACTTACTTTTTTTGCTAGTTTTTGTATTCCTTCAAAATGTTGATAAACATAACTATATAAAGATTTTTCTTACTAATTCACACCTTCAGATATCTCTAGTTGTAAAATTGGATATCTTGTCTTCTTTTCATCTTTTTTGAGTCCTTTCCTTTTACCTTTATGCTTCTATTTTGAATTTTCTTCATGATCTCTTCAATATATAACTTCTTGTCCATTGATCATCCTTCGCGAACTTTGAAGCAAGCAACTCTGGCAGTATACTCATTGCAGGAAGTGAGAGTAATAACAGTAGGGTAAATGAAGATCGACAGCGCTGTCAGATGTATATCTGCTATCCTGAATATTTTTTTTGGTTCAATGAAAATATTCATTGGATAGCAATTATGGGAGGTTCCTGCTGCAGAGTCACCAGGCTAGCTTCTTCACGGGACGAAGAGATGGGCAAAGTAGTCTGTCATAAAGGTTGAACAAAGAATGGCTTAACTTAGGAGGCAAATTATGTTAAGGTGAAACTTAAAGAGGAAAAAAGATTCATACACACCTGTTGGTGTTGCCGGTGGTGGCAAGAGATCACTGCTTTCATTAAGACGTAGGCGGGCAGAACAATGCCCACAACTCTAAGAAGTAGCAGCTGCAAGCAACGCGTGAAAAGTGAGAACACAGTCTGTATAATAGCGAAACTCACATTCCCATTTTCCCTATTCAACTACCTTACCATAACCAATGGAAGTGAGTAGTCCCCTGCTTGATCAACTATGACAGGAAGAGCGTGATGTATAACTAGGAGCAGCATAAACTATTAAGAAAACAAAATGAAAAAAAGAAGTTACAATGCCGCATATTAGTAGGAAATTGTCAAACCTGGTTGCTCAAAGTACAAAGAAATCCTTCCAGATTCAAAATGAGTGAGTGCTATCATTAGTTGTTTCTTACATATCAAAAGACATGCAGCTACTAGTTTGACATGTATTCCAGCCAAGCACGGGAACTAGTGCATCATATAATTTCATGTTTTCCCAAGTGATCACTTTTTGTGTTGCATATCAATTTAATTACATTCCTGTTTGGCTATTTGGTTGTTCACAGGTACTTATCAACTGTCATGACTCATATTACCAGAGGCAGAGGTTAAGAGTAAAATGTATAGGTTCACGGGAATTCAATAACTTCTGCATAGACCTTATAAGTATATGGTAAGAAATCTGTTATATATTTATAAATGTTTCTGTGAACCCATTTATTACTCTTGTACATTAACTTGAGATCTTTGTAGGAACCCGTAACTTAAAATCCTGGATCTACTTCATATTACATGTTATGTACATAAGCGGGCTGTGGGTGTGCGGGTTCGTAGAGAGAGAGAGAGATTACTATTATGGCAAATACACGACAACACATCATGATTCTTGATGTAGAAACTACATCTTCATCAGAGTTAATGAGATTGTGATCAGTTGAAACCACTGCTATCACACGTTGATTATTCAAGTTCCTTCTGACAATTCGCCAATTCCCCCTGATAGAAACACCATATACACATGTTCTTAAGTGATCTAATGAGAAAGCAACATGGAAATGTGACACTGGGATATTCAAATTTCTATCATGTATAGTTACAATATTTCAGAAAAGCATAAAAGAAGAAAAGATACCTTAAGTGGCGGAAAATAGAGGGTGGTGCTGTGTAACCAGGCCTGAAAGGCTGCTTCACACAAATGCAAAAATAAGACAATAAGCAATCAACACTAACTGAATTGATTAAGCACGTGCTAAACTACTGTAATGTACCCAAATAATCAAACAGGAAATACAAATGATGATTCTGACACAGCAAAAGTGATTGCTTTGCTGCACATTATGTTTAATCTGTAAGATAGACAAACAAAATAGGAATCATATCCGACCTGGTGGCAGATCTCACAAATGGTATCACCCTTCTCATTACACCACCTTTGCACGCATCTACGATGTGCATACTGGAAGAAAACAGACATTCCAATAGCAGTAGCAAAACAAGTTTAGTAGAATATAATATTATAATATCAGAAATGGAAGGACAACAGAGTAATGAATAAATAGCACAGTGTTAAGCGAGATGATCAAGTTCAAATCTGAAATTACTTGATGAGTAGTATATGCACAAAACAAGAATTAGAATAAGGCAAACATGTAACTCCCCAATTCTTTCCCCTTTCAAAGTTTGCTCTGCGTATATCAAATATCATATTAGACAGGGACATTCATGAGGAGAAACAGATTAGTGGAATACATGGCAACAGACCACTGTGCAAAACTAATCACGTGAGTCCATTAGTAATTCCAACTTAGTACACTTGTGTCAACTTTACCATTTACAAAAGGATCTGGCAAGACATATGAAATTTAATACGTGTTATATACTGCTGATGCTATTTGGAACACGAAGAAACATAGCAAGATACAAGCCAATTATGTGGGGACAAAAAGATAAGTGAATCACCACATACGTGGACCCATTTGGCCAACCAAAGCCAAAAAGGGACCATCACAGCCAACTTTCACTTCTGTTGGCATCTAACATACGATACTAGTTGAATGATCAAATGCTTGCTTGGATCAGCCAAGTACTTAACCACTAACCCCACCAATTAGAAGGTTCAAGTTTCTCAAATTTCTTCTTTTCTACTTGTTACACCTTGTCTACTACAAAGAGCAAGGACACAAATGCAAAACCTCATCTCCCTTGGGTATGGGGCAAGGAAAGAAGGAGAAGGTAAAAGCAGAACAATTCCAAAGCATATTCAACACCCAAAAGAAATACGTACAGTATCTGGACCTTCAAAGCAAAATAATGAGGAGAAAGGTAGAACTCGGGATCTTCAGCTTTTTTTCTCAAGTGGACAGATAGTATGCAACAATAAACTGGTTCAAGGGCCCAAAAAGGGAAGAAAATGAAGAAGTATCCAGACGAGCCGACTATCAAGATTAGAGAGATACAAATTGAAATTGTTTAGAAGGCATTAAGAAGTTATAAGAACAGCACATTCAAACACATTTCTAAACAAATTCTTTGAGAAGCAAGAACAGATATGAAGTAGCATTGCATATCCTATATATGACCACATCCACTCTAGAATGTCTTAATACTCACAACACTTGATGACTCATCGGAATTTAAATATGCCTGTGAAAGTAAAGCCTATCTCACACCATCTTAAAGAGGGCAGCCCTGTGCACTAAGCTTCCGCTATGCACCAAATCCAAAGAAGGGCCGAACCACAAGAGTCTATTGTAGGCAGCTTTACCCTTCATTTCTGCAAGATGTTGTTTCAACAGCTTGAACCCGTGTCCTATTGGTCACATGGCAACAACTTTACTATTTATACCAAGGCTACCCTTCTCTATCTCACACCATCTTAAACAGAATTATTCTATTGTAGGAAGAAAAAAAATACTAACTATGACTGTACATGGAAAACAGAAATTTGATTTTAAGCTTAAAAAGAGCAGCTGTTTTACATTAATCAGTCACAAGCACAAGCATGCTAAAAGACTAATACACCAATTGATAACATCTTTGCATACTTTAACTGAAGGAAAATGATAATAACAAGGGTCCACAGACCTTCAAGCTGCCACAGCAAGAACATGGAGCCTCCATATTTGAATCCATATCTTCTTCTTGGCATATCCTGCATTCCACCATTTTTCTTGGAGTTAAAACAGCATCAGCACTTTGGGAGGAGCAATCAGCTGTCGGGCCATCAGTTGTCCATGATGCTAATAGATTCTGATTCCTGCTCTCAATTGCAGCCTCCAAAGTTGATTCAGTCAGCAAACGATCAACCAGCAACACAAAGTGGTCTCCCATTCTTTTGGTGATATGAAGAATACACAAACTTATGCCTTGAATAATCTGTTCTGTACCAGAACTATATGAAATTAGAACATAAAAGAAGTTGCCTTGGAACACAAAAAGATTCTTCTAAAGAAATATCAAAAAGCCAACAGACTATACAAAGAGCAGTACTACTAAACAAAGGTGTTGGAAATATCTATAGGGTCCAGTCCACCATTAAGGGGCGCTAATTAGCACGTCAGCTCATTAGGTTCTCCTCCTCCTTAACCCTAGCCCTCAGTGTATAAATACACCATTATGGAAGAAAGGATATTTTTTTTTCCATGTTAAAGGATGACAAGGTTTTAAAATAGAGAAAATGCTCTGCACCCCCTAAAGGATATTTAGGCTGTTCATCCACTTTGTTAGGATTCCCAATGATCAGTGACACAAATCGTGGTAGATTCTGCTATGGAGAAACCCATAAATCTCCTAAACTAGTATATTTAGGATTCAAATTCTACAAAAGGCAAGTCATACAAGAATAGCAAATATTCATGAAGCAAGCAAAACAACTGAATAGCTTCAAAGTTTGTCACATTAGGTATCAGGCCTATCTCGCACTCCAAAACCTAGTTCAAAAGAAGGATGACTGCGCAAGCCTTATAAGGAGCTCAGGATTCAAGTCAATCACGGATGTGTAACATTCCATTCATCAGAGTTCAACTTAGAAAAATGAGACAACTTTCATCAGCAACAACATAAGCTTAGCAGATGGCAACATAAAAAAGGATCAAAAAACCCCAAGAAAATGAGAAAAGCAAAAACCAGGAAAATCCCAAAATAAACCTTGCAAAAAGGAGACAAAAGCCAGAAGAGAGAAAGTGCCCATAGCAGAGAACAAAATGAGAAACTTTAGGCAAACCCATATAGCAAAACTAACTTTTGAATCAATACCAAAATAAAGCAGGGAGGAAAAAAGAGGGAATTGAAGAAACCCCATTAGCCAAAAAGTGATCTTTCACATCAATACCAGGTTATAATCAAACAAACATCAAAAGAGAAAGAGGGAAATTCAAGAAAACATAAAACTTACAAGAAAGCGATTGGATATCTTCAACCTTAGAATTCTCTCTGTGGGGGGTCTAATTTCTTCATAAAAATCAAAACTTTATGAAAAAAAGTAACAGATTAGCAAGAACCAAAGAAGAATGCAACTAGGAGCTGGGGATAATTACACTGAATAGAACATAAATATAGTAAAATATTGAAGTGTATATTTTGATTCAAAAGGGTTTCCTGTTTTAGTCTGTGTTTCATGCTTACTCCACAGTAATCCACCATTTTTATAATCAGACAAATTTGAAAAATCACCCACCCCACCACGTCCCCCCACTTCTCCCTGAACCGTGCCACTTCTGAGGGCCACACATAAAATAAAATTCAAATTGAAATATAAAAAATGTACTTAAAATCATGCATAAATTATAGGGCAAATTACAGAAATACACAATATTTAGAAACTTAATTATAATTATTTTTTACCATTTAAAAAAATTACTAAATTCTCTTTTTCGCTATTTCGCTGATATATAACACACATTTATAAACTATTAGTTAGTTTCACTGATACTTAAAAAAATTAAACAAACAATTAATTACTGATTCGTTTTTTAATGTTTTCAATATATTAAAACTGATATAGTCTAATTTTTAATAACGGATACACACAGATCATTAATAACCCTAAAATTCACATTGTATCAATGTTGATATTTATGTATCGACGTTTCTTAAAAAATAAGAGATTTTTAGTAATTTCAGAAAAAGTTGGTATATATTGAGATTATGC
>JBCEWC010001750.1:0-38629 GCA_038996855.1 Solanum aculeatissimum | reverse complement strand
CCTAACCCTACTTGCCCCCATAGCTTGAGTCATACTTACTCGCCCCTTAGAACATAATTGCTATGTGCTATGTGATTCTTGTTTATCCCATTCCCAGCAACATCCCCAAGCATGAGTCCAAAGCTCCGGAATCCCCTAGACTTATGTGCTATTTGTTTATTATAAGCATTTCTGAATCGATGATGTGTGTGATGATGCTATGATGGATTGATCAAGGACTCTGGGGTTCTCCTTTTCCATGACATATGTAGGCCCTACTCTCGGGTCATGACACATATATAACCGTAGAGAGGAAGAGAACGTGAGAGAACAACCTAGGATGAAAAAATAGCTTGATTGTGAACATCGATTTTGAGATTTTACTACAATCTTTTGGTTCAAATTTGCAATTATATTGAGAAGTTAGTTTTGTGCTCATCTATTATTGCGTGTAAGTACTTTAATTATGTCTTCTTCTTGCATAATTTCTAAAAACACTCTAAGCATGCGTGGCTAAATCCACAACTAAGGTTGTGGGAACCATGATAAACTAACTAAGATAAAATTGGATAACTTGCAAATTCTTGGACGGTGTTAGGATGTATTAGTTAATTTCTTCATTTTGATCGATTTTTAACTGTGGCTAACGTTAGAACTAGCCCAGTATAACTTTCTGAATAAAGGAAGTGAGTATAGGAAAAGAGTTAATTAACAGGAGTTAATTGATTTCTCTCAACTAATCAATCTAACTAAAATAAATAAGATTGTACAGGGATAGAGTAAGGGTTAGTAAAGAAACATCACAGAGACGAATCAAGTAATGTGATGAAATTCACCTATACACCAGATCAAGGGTTTAGGAGAACATAGCTTATTGTCTTGCGCCTATACACCAAAAAAGAGTCACAAGTATCCAAGAGCACTTAGTTAGGGAGTCATGGGGAACACATATCCCTAGTTCGCTTTTCTCTTGATTACAAACACGTGCTTTTAGTTTAGATTTTACTTTCACTTGCAAACCCCCCCTCTTTGTGTTTATTTTCCTGTTTTTAGGGAGATAATAGAGTTAATCGATTCTATTTACAAGTTATGCTAATCCAGAGTCTACCATATTTCTCGAGGGGTCGATCCTAACCATTATTAGGTTAAATACTTGATAACGACCGCTTTAACCTACGAGTAGAGGTGTGGGCTGAGCAAAATCAAGAAACATGTCAACACAAACTATTTATATCATGTCTTTTATCACAATATAGTCTAACTTATTAGAACAAGCACTGTCAAACAACTAGTCATGCATGGTCTATCAAGACTAACTAATCAAAAAATCTTGTGGGTGTTATTTTTCAACAAAAACATAACTATACCATAGATATAGGTATTGTATGATACTAATACTATCTAAACATCCTAAACATGCCGGTTCAACATAAAATAAATATCCGCAGGGAAAAAGAACACAAGCAAGAAAATTCGTTGGATCCAAAAATTGGGATAGTTATAGGCCAAGGTTACTCAGACTTCACTGAGGCCTATAACTACCCACACCCCATCAAAAAAGTTATGCATTGTCCCCAATGTACATAGCATATCAAAAATAAAGAACCGGGGTAAAAAAAGCATACCTGGGCGCCTAAGCACCTCACTCAGTCCGAGATTGTCCACCCTCCACATGCCTGGTAGACTCCTCGCCTATAGGAGTGTGTCCTAAGGGTCCAACACCCCTTGCCTGCTCAAGCTCGCGAGCTACCCACATCTCTTCATCCTGGCTTGATTTCACACGGTCAAGCTCTAGCTCCTACTCTTTTGTCAGCCCTGTCTCATTATACACAACATCAGAATCATCCGTGCGGGGCCTCTTCCCTAGGAAAGGTAGTGATAGCTCCTCTGGAGAGAACAAGTCGACCACCTTCTCAACTGGATCATCAAATGGGATATCAATTGGCGTAGACAGTGCTGCACTCATTTGGGCCCGGAGCTGCTGAAGCTCTATCTGGACGGCTGTCAAGTCAATAGGCCTTATTGAATAGAGGCTCTGTTGGATCCGCCTCTCAAAAACAATAATATGGGCATCCACGAGACCGAGTTTGTCCTGGATAGCAGGGATTGTGTATGCCTGCATGCAACTCTCTGCCTCAGAAACAACTTGGCAGACCCAGGGCCTCAATTGTTGCAATAACTGAGTCATCCACGACTTACTACAGGCTTGTCACTACACCAAAGCCTAGAATTATGTTGCGGACACGAATACCATGCCTGCGGATGCTGGAAGAGTAAGTGTGGTTGTTGGGACAATAATATCAGTGGTAGGCCCCCTCTCCACATATCGCTCAGCTTGTGGGGGGACCTCGGTAGAAGGTGCAGCAGTAGCAGTGGTGGTGGATGGCTCAAGCAGTGGCACTAGGGCAATATCTTTGGCATGAGTACTAGTGGTCTCAGTGCCCGCCAGAGTGCAACCGGGTTATCATCAGCCTTGATTAGGCTATCATCTAGAGTCCTCTGACCCTCCACCTTCACATCCACAAACTGAAGGAGCTCTACCCCCGCCGCTAGACATAACCAGTAGATAAGGCATGGGAAGGGGAGTGTCGTGGACCTCTTCAGGGCTGCCTCATGTATATACTCTAAAATCAATGTAGACCAATAAATATCTTAACCAACTAGTATGTTTGCTACCAAAATAGCACGGTCTGGTGTCAATGTATTATTTTCTAGTGTCGATCGAATTCGTGATCGAACTACCACCCATTAAAATTTGGCAAGAAAATTAAGGGAAGCCTTAGCAATTAGCTTCATTGATGTTGCTATCCATGCGGGGTCAGGCCCCTTTGCTATAATCTGATCAGCAACCCATCTCATCAATGTTGCTCATCGATCTGGGTCCCTCATAACACCCAAGTCTCTAGTCTATACCAACCTGCAGTCGAACTCTATTATGGATCTGGGGGCTGAGAACTCAGGACAAAATAGCATCCGGTGAATAGTCTACTAACAAATATCCACATGCTGGCCTCTCACCATCACTTATTCAAGTCTTGGCTGGGTGAGAGGCTTCTTCTCCTTGGGAAGAGTGTTGTGTACGGTGGTGGCATAGGAGATAAAACACTCTATGATCATCACCGATGAATACCCCTTGATGGCTCTGCCAGCTACTGGAGCCTGTAACGAGCAATAGTGTCCTCGAGCCCTAGGACATTGTCGAGTCCTGTAATAATGACCTATGGCTCCTCAAAGATGGAATGAGTGGGTCGACCATTCTCATTCCGCTAAATATCCTCTGCATATATAGCCCATATGCCCTTGACACACCACCTGCTATCTCATGTAGCTAGTGGTGAGGTTGGTGCTCCGAGGGGCTAAAGATGAAGCAAAGTATGACCCCTCCTCAGATTCGGACTCGAACTCTCTCTCATAAGAGGTCATCTGCACCAAGTTGTTGGCGTTGTCACCTCCCTCATCAGACTGGGGAAGACAGACCACTATATCTTGAGATTGGGCCTGTCTGGTGGTGGCCCGAGTCTATCATGGCTCAATCTCTGAATCAGGTTGGACACCAAGCTCCTCAACTGAACCACTAGTCTCGGTAGCATCCTCTGAGTCTGTAGGCTCATCTCTCAGGCGGTCCCTCATGACGTTGATCTAATCTCTTCTTTGTTGGGGAGCCATAGTACCTGCAAAGCACAGATTCAATACACCGATTAGTTCTATGAATTAAAATTTGAAAACCACAATGTAACAGGACTAGGCAAATGAGGATTTACGAGTGCCTTTTTACAAGCCATAGAGTGATCTACAAGCTACAAAGAACCCTTATGGAAGCAGTGCCAAACATTTTAAGCACTTGGAATTGCATCTACGAGGACAAGTATGACTCGTAGGTACGAGTTATAGACTGAGTCACAGATGGGATTCCAGGTCATGTTTCAAAAAAGTAAAACTCTATGAGACCTATCTACGATTCATGGAAGGTCTCGTCTAAAGACATCCCAAAAACATTGGTTTTTGCAATTCCATACGAGGGGTAACTATGACTTGTGGATTAGTCCAAGGGCTGTAGAAAACCCTCATGAAATAAACTTCTTGATTCTAATTTTTCCAAGTTCATCATACGAATCCTATGTGGCCAATCTTTACTTATTTAAATAGCATCGAAGCAAGACACACACACTCCATATGGTTTCACACATAAGACCCATCCCCACATGCAATTTTGTTTAACAATAACCTCGTAAAAAGTTATTTAACATCGATCCTAATGGTCTGACCCTATTTTAGAACGTATATTGACATCAATAATTCCAATAAGTCCCACATCACTATTTCAGTCGATTATCATTCAATTCGTGAGCATGTGACAATATTTAAAAATGCTTCGACTACCCACAAAAATTTTCGGCTAACAAGTTCAACACAAAAGCATAGGCAATCATACCATATTCCCAAATTAATTCAAAATTTAAAAATGAGCTAGCCCGATACATAGCATAAATGCCCTACCCATCACGTATCAACCAACATTAACATTAAAATTGATAAATTTATATTTATAGAACCAAAAACTCATTGAAAATAATGATAAGTTGATTGAAATAGATGGAGGAATTGGTAAGGGTGCCAAAACCCTAGCTTTTAGGGCTCACCGGAAAGTGGCCGAAAAACTTATTGGAACGATAGTGGGTATGCTAGATTTTTGTCCGACCGAGGTCAGCGATACGGGGATAAGGTTATTTTAGCAATATATTTGGGTAAATGGGGTCAAATTTTATTTTGACCCCATATATATGCTGACCGGGTCAATTCATAAGAACTGGGCTTGACTTAACGAGACCCCAATTACGAGCTATAAAATATTCTACGGCTCATAGATCATGATCTTGTAGGATCTTTAAACCCTAATTTAGGGATTGATTTCTACGATCCCTTGTATCGTCCATATCATAAAGCATAACCCATATGAGGGTTTCCTAGAACACCCTCGACACTTAGTTAGATACTGGAAAACTTATCTGGGGTCCATAAGCCTCATTCATGGCCCAAAGTTTATTCTATGGGCCGTAAAGTTTACTCGTGGACTTGAGTGCACATAGTTTTTCTTACTAGAATATTCTACAAGTTGGTATACGAGTCATACAATGATGTACGACCTGTATAATCAATCATAGGATCATTCTTCCTTACTTTTTCAGCTAAAAAATGGTTGACTTTGTCTTGCATCTGCAAAACCTACATAAAACACACTGTTACCCTACATGTCACCATTCCAATATTTGAACATTACAATCTTGTGGTCAGGGACACGTCTCAGATACTTAGTATACCTCTCCCATGTAGGACCGCGATCGAATTGCCCGGTATCTTCTCAAAGTTGTTAATCTCAGACTTTAATTTTAGCTTCTTCGAGATGGGGAAGAACCTCTCCAAAAAGGTATTCTGCAATTCTGCCCAACTGGTGATCGAACTCTATGGAAGCTCAAATAACCATAATGTTGCATTACTTGTAAGGGAAAATGGGAAAACACAGAGCCCAACAACACACATGGATAGATTTTTATTCCCCATCATGCTCTTACAAACGAACACAACATTATGTAGATGGTTATGTGGATTCTCTGATGGTAGGCCCTTAAACACCCCATAATTCTATAGCATTTGGAGTAGTCCACTCGAAATGATGAACTTTGTGCCATCCGGTAGTGGGGGTAACACAATAGCTCTCATAACATCCACCGCCATAGGGTCAAGTCAGTATTGGTTCCATTGATTAGTTATGGCTTACAGGCCCTGTGATGGTGGTGGATTCAGTGGAGGTAGATTATTATCTCTGTTGTTTTGGTTTAGCTGTATTTACCACCTCATTTGCAGCGTAATTTGCGTTGTCTTGGGCTATCCTTCTTATTGTCCTCTAGATCTCTGGATCAAACAAAGCCAAGGGATTATCTCAACTTTGAATGTTGTGCATACACTACACCTGCACACAAAAGAAAAAACAACAAAATGTAAAATTAGGGAAATAAGGATTAATCCCCCCAAATTACTTGAATTAACAAAGTCTACCCATATTTCCCGACAACGATGTAAAAATACTTGATGTCGCTTAAGACACACCACCTTTTTAATGAAAAGGGTCACTGCCAAGTAAATAACCTAATCGAGATTAGGATCGATCCCTAAGAGAATATGGTAGACTCAAGAATCAATGTAAGTCAAAATGATTAATCTACTTATCTCCTAGAAAAAAGGGGTTTTCATAAAGTAAATTTAACTAAACGAAACTAATGCAGATGATAAGAAATTAGTAGAAGTGCTAACTAGGGTAATGTCTTCCCCTATGAATTCCTAACTTGGTATTATTAGATAAATACAACCTTTTCCAATGTGTAGGTGTAGGACAGTAAGCTAGGTTTACCTAAACCTTTGATCCGATGAATAGTTAAATTTCATCACAGAACTTGATCTGTCTCCATGATGTGACATTACTAACCCTTACTTTTTATCCTAGTACAACCTTTCCTTGATCCAGTTTGGTTGATTAGATGAGAACATATAAATTAAATCATGTTAATTACCTCTTTACCTATTCATTACTTCTGGATCTAGTTCGGTTCGCCTAGTGTTACTTGTTGGATCAAGGAAGTAATGAATAGGAAAAGAGGTAATTAACAGGATTCGATTGAGATGTTCTTGTCTAATCAACCGAACTGGATCAAGGGGAGGTTGTACTTGGATAAATAAAATAAGGGTTAGTAATGTCACATCACAGAGATAGATCAATTTCCACGATGAAATTTACCTATTCACCTGATCAAAAGTCTAGGTAAACCTAGTTTACTGTCCTACACCTACACACTGAAAAAGGTTATATTTATCCGATAATACCAAGTTAAAGATTCATGAGGAACACATTACCCTAGTTAGCTCTTCTACTGATTTCTTATCACCTACATTAGTTCAATTTTGTTAATTTTACTTTACAAAAAACCCCTTTTTGTTGTGAGATAAGTAAGTTAATCATCCCTACTTACATTGAATTAATTCTTGACTCTACCATATTCCCTGAGGGAATGACCCTAACCTCGGTTAGGTTATTGACTTGATAGTGATTGTTTTACCTCAAAAAGGAGGTTTGGCTTGAGCGACATCACCCCACTCATCCTAAACTTAAAACATGACTAATGTAAATTGTTTTGGCCTAAAAAGGGTTTCTAAACTCATTTTAAAGTCTCTTACGCTAAAACGAAGTAAGCATTTTGAAAGAATAAGAGAAGGAAAGGTAGAGTTTAGGAGAATAAGGTTGATTCCTTGCGAAGTTAAATGTCTACCTTTATACCAGGTATATATGGCTAAACTAAAGCATGGGATTATTCTTCTTTGTACCCCTTAATTGTGTTTTTGTGTTTGTTTTGTTGGATTACAGTGTTGACAAAGTTTTGGGAGGAAGATGTTGAAGTTGCTGGTTTTTGGTGTTCCACGAGACCCTCTGTGAGTCATGGAGAGGGTTTTATATAAAGTTCCAGTGAAAGGTGCAAATTTGAAGACAACTATACGAGGAGGATCCACGAGTTTTATAATATTACACGAGTCATAGAGTGATGATCGTGCCATGAGGATCAAAAACTGGAGATGTGCTAAAAATTCATAAGACGGGACCTTTCATGGGCCGTGGAATCTTACACGGGCTGTGGAATAGTTTTGTAGAAGAAAAATCCTAAATACTACCAGAATCCACGAAACCTCGATCGACGGGCAATGAAGTGGTTTACGAGTTGTAAAGAGATCTTGTGAAGCTTGCCGACACAGTTTTCCTAGTTTATTTTGGATTTTTATTTTACTTATTATAAATAGGTTTTTAGGTTATTTTTCAAAAAGTTTCAAGTGAGAACGAAGTTTGAACCTTGTTTTAGTAAATACACTTAGGATTTATCATACATTATATGCTCTTGTTTCAAACTCGTGATCTTAATTGAAGAGTTGGATTTTGTGATTTCAATTTCCTCTTGTAAGTGCCTAATTATGTTCTTCCACATCATAATCTGTGCATTTACATTGATAATGCAAAGCTAAAATCCACAACTAGGGTTGTGGGAACCATGATGAACTAACAAGATAAAATCGGTTAACTTGTAAATCTTAAAGGTGTGTTAGGGAATATTCTTTATTTTCTTCACTTTAATTAATTTTTAACGGTGGCTAATGTTAGAACTCACCTAGTATCACTTTCCGGATCAAGGAAGTAACAAATAGGAAAAAAAGTAATTAACAGGAAATGATTGAGTTCTTTCTCATCTAATCATCTTAACCAAATTTAGGGGAGGTTGTACTGGGATAAAAGTAAGGGTTAGCAGTGTCACACCACGGAGACGGGTCAAGTTCCGGGGTGAAATTTACCTATTTGCTGGATCAAAGACTTAGGTAAACCTAACTTACTGTTCTACACCTACACACCGAAAAAGAATTACACATGTCCGATATTACCATGTTAGGGATTCATGGGGACATTTAGCCCTAGTTAGCTCTTCCACTGATTGTTCATTACTTGCATTCATTCAGTTTAATTTAAATTCCTATTTTCAGACCCCCTTTCCTAGGGAGATAATAGGTTAATCACTCTCAAGGTACATTGAATTGATTCTGGAGTCTATCATATTCCTCGTGGGAACGATCCTAACCTTAGTTAGGTTATTTACTTGATGACTGCTTTACCTAAAAAAGAAGGTATGGCTTAAGCGACATCAAGTATTTTTGCATCGTTGTCGGAGAATACGGCTAGACTTAGTTAATTCAAGTATGTTTGGGGGATTAATCCTTATTTCCCTAATTTTACATTTTTTTGTTATTTTTCTTTGTTTGAAGGTGTAGTATATGCACAATACTCAAATTCAAGGCAATCCCTTGGCTCTATTTGATCTTGAAATTCAGAGAACACTACGAAGGATGGCCCAAGACAACACCAACAACACTGCAAATGATGCGAAAAATGTAGCACTGAACAGAAGCAATGGTGACAACAATTCACCACCACCACCATAGGGTCTGCAAGCTGCAATAAATTACTGGAATCAATATCGGCTTGACCCTTTGGCGACAGACGTTGCAGGAGTTATTGTGTTACCCCCATTACCGGATGAGACAAAGTTCATCATTTTGAGTGGATTGCACCAGATGTTGTAAAATCGTGAGTTATTTGCGAGCCTACCATCAAAGGATCCTCATAACCATCTACACAACATTGTGTTCATTTGCAAGAGTATGATAGAGAACCAAAATCTTTCCATGGATGTCGTTAGGCTCCGTGTCTTCTAGATTTCTCCTACTAGAAACACAATGAAATGGTTATCAGAGCTTCCACAGAGTTCGATCACCAGTTGGGCAGAATTATAGATAGCCTTTTTGGAAAGGTTTTTCCCTCTCTCGAAGAAGCTAAAGTTGAAGTCTGTGATCAATAACTTCGAGTAGATTCCTGGTGACTAAATCGGTGCTACGTGGGAGAAGTTCACAAAATCTTTTAGACGTGTCCCTGACCATAAGATTGTTGACGAGGCCTTAATGGAGATCTTCTACGAATACCTTGATGAGAATGGTCAAACTATCGCCGACACAATTATGGGAGGCTTTTTCATTGATCATCCATTCCATGAGGTTGCTGAGAGGTTGGAATGCATGGTAAACACCAACTGTGAATGGGGTACGAGGGAGAAATCTACTAAAAGGAGCTCACTCTTAGTTAGCACTAGTCTGGCACGCACAAGCCAGTGAGGCAGTGATACAAGAATTGACATGGATTAATACTAATGTTGAGTTATTGATGAAGCAGAACATGGAGTGGGTGAATGTTGTAGCTCATCATCCCCCTCGCCTACCCATGTACGAGGAGCCATACTATGAGGAGGACACGTGCTTTATTGCAGAGCAGGTGGTGGGTTTTTGGCCCAATGCCCAAGGGTATAATCAAGATTATTGGCGCCAAGGGCAGGGGAACCAAGGTCGGAACTATAGAAGAGATGGCGTCTTCAGAGTAAAAAAAAAGGAGGCTACTATGATAGGCCAAGGGGACCAGACAAAGATGTTGATTGGGGCCACAGAGAAGGATTCATAAATGGTCCAGACATTCCACCACACAGTACAGATACTAGAGTTAACTCATCTCGCATTGAGGAGATGTTTGACTGATTGTTGAAAAGGGTTGATGCATAAGATAAGACTCTAAAGGGGATGAAGTTTGACTTTTCCAGTATAAACCAGAAGATTGAGTCTCATTTTGTGGCTATCAAGCATCTTGAACAACAATTCGGCCAAATATTAACTAACTTGAACCAATACTAGAAAGGCACGTTACCCAGTAATACCGTGTAGAATCCTAAAAATAACGAGCAGTGCATGGCTATCACAACTCATAGTGGGAAGCAGACATTCGATCCTCCGCTACTGGTAGTTGATGACAATGTTCGTTATGAGAGTGTAGTGAATAAGCACAATAAAACTGGAGATGATTGTGTGGTGAATGAGGAAAGAAATACTGCGCCACAACAGTTGAGACCTATTCCTCGACCTCCTCTTCCCTTCCCTCAAAGACTAAATAAAAAGGAGGAGAAAGGTAAGTTCAAACACTTTCTCTCCATGTTGAAGCAACTCTCCATAAACATTCCATTGATTGAAGCATTGGAGAAGATGTCTGGTTATGCTAAGTTTATGAAGGACTTGTTGACTAAGAAGCGCACTATGAGTCAAGAGCTCCAATATTGTAGTGCCATTTCTACTAGATTCTTGGTGCAGAAACGTAAAGACCCAGGTGCATTTACCATCCCTTGTACCACAGGTGATGTGGAGTTTGCAAGGGCACTGTGTGATCTTGCTGCCAACATAAATCTGATGCCCCTTGTGATCTTTAAGAAACTTGGTCTGGCAGCCCCTATCCTGATAAGAATGAGACTGTTGATGGCATACAGGACTGTGAAAAAGCTTATGGGGATACTTTATGAAGTCCTCGTCAAAGTTGATAGGTTCATATTTCCCGTAGACTTTGTGATCCTGGACTGCAAAGTCGACTTTGACATCCCAATCATTTTGGGAAGGCTTTTCCTAGCCACTGGGCAAGCCTTAGTAGATATGAAGTCTGACCAACTCAAGTTCAGATTGAACGACGAAGAAGCTGTATTTAATGTCTGTCAAACGATGAAGAGGACAGATGAGCTCAAGATGGAAATGTGGGTTGTTGATGAATTCTAAGTAATCAACAAGTCCACGTCGTGCCGCGATAATAAATCAAGCGCTTCTTGGGAGGCAAACCAAGTTATTTAATGTAATAGGATAGTTGTTATTTGCTTTTAGTTTTAGAATGTTGGTAGTTATTATTTTTAGTAGTTTTCTTTTACATTGTTGAACAATCGACAAGTAGCATATAGGGTAATAGTGTGTTTATGCAGGTGCAAGGCCAAGCTGGCTATTTTGGGCCAAAAATCTGATTCTACGACTGGTTATACTAGTCGTACTTCATTGTACGATCTATATACTAGCTCGTAGAACCTTCCAGTTAGCAAACATATTGACTAAGTTCCATGCTAGAGTCCCTTTAGGAGCATTGTTTTAAATGTAAAAATCTTGCATCTCTTATTGAGTTGAGTTATGGATTATGAGTTGATTTGGTTAATTTGTATCTGAGCCTTACTTATTTCATTGTCCATCTTACATACCAGTATATTCACATATCAGTATATTCAATGTACTGACGTCTATTTGGGGCCTGCATCATTTAATGATATAGATGGAGGTGATAGAGGCCTTCAACAAGTGTATCATTGAAGTTTAGTTTCTTATTCCAAACTTGGTGAGCCTTCCTTGCTATACTGGAGGAGTCTTTTTCTTTCTTTTATTGAATAGTACTATTATTTATTTTTAGGTAGCTCGGGACTTATCTTGGCACCTTTTAGACTGGATAGAGGCTTCATAGACATTGAGTAGAGATAGTCGATTGTTATTTATTGTCCAATTCTCGTTCATTGGAAACTATTATTGAAAGAAACTTATTTAATTGATAGCTTTTCTTGAGCATTCTTCCATTGTTGAGTGTGATGTGATGATGAGGACAGGTCATTCTCTTGAGGAATCAACAATGGTTCTTCAAGTGCCGACCACACTAAGGGTCCCTCTCGAGGCGTGACAGAAAGTATTGATTACTTTGACACATACTTGCCAGTAACAAGAATAACATCTAATCATGTGTTAATGACACTAGCAGCTATACATGGTCTTGAAATCCATCAAATGGATGTTAAGATAGTCTTATTAAATGAAGAGTTGGAAGAATAAATTAACATGAAAAAACCTAAGGGATTTATATTTACTAGTAAAGAAAGAAAAGTATGCAAACTCGTTAAGTCACTTTATAGACTCAAACAAGCACTCGAGCAATGGCATGCTAAATTTGATCAAATAATGTTGGCAAATGAATTTAAAATCAGTAACTGTGATAAATGTTTCTACATTAAAAATACTCCAAATCATGAAGTCATTGTTTGTTTATATGTTGATAATGAGTAAAGATATTGACTATATAAATGCTACTAAGCGCATATTGTTTAGCAAATTTAATATGAAGGATTTAGGAGTTGTTGATTTGATCTTAGGAATTAGAATTCATAAAGCTCCATAAGGTTTAACATTATCACAATCTCACTACATTGAAAGATTACTTGACAAGTTCAAATATTTGGATTTCAACTTTGCCAAGACTTAAATTGATTTAAGTTGTAAATTTCAGAAGAATGAAGGCAAAAATGATTCATAATTGGATTATGCAAGAGAGTTGAGAATTTTGATGTATATTGTGAATTGTACGTGATCAAACATAACATGTGCTATTAGTAAATTAAGTCGGTTTACAAGTAATCCAAACCAAATTCACTGGATGATAATGAAACGAGTTTTGAAGTATCTAAAACATACACAAAACTATGTTTTGCATTATAACAAATATCCTGCTGTGATTGAGGGATATAGTGATGAAAATTGGATCACTGAGTTAAATGAAGTAAAATCCACATGTGGTTATATATTTACTCTTGATGGAGGACTAGTCTTTTGGAAATGATCCAAACAGACATGTATTGCTCACACTATAATGGAATTTGAATTTATTACTTTAGATAACATCAGTAAAGAAGTTGAATGGCTCCAGAATTTTTTAGAAGACATTCCATTCTAGCCCAAACCTATAGAACCTATATGCATACATCGTGATAGTCAAGCAACAATAGGTAAGACAAGGAGTGTTATGTACAATAAAAAATCTCGTCACATATGATGAAGACATAACATTGTGAGACAACTACGCTCTAGTAAAATTATTTCTACTGACTATGGAAAGTCTAGAGATAATGTGTCGAATTTACTTACAAAAGACCTAGCTAGAGAAGCAATTGAATGATTATCTAAAGGAATGAATTTAAGGCTTATGATAAATCATCCTAGTAGTAACTCTACCTAGCAAACTGTAGATCCCAAGAGCTAAGGTTAAGGAGATCAAATAAAGTTGTGAATGATAGTTCGACATTATCAAACAACTCTATCTATTCTTATGATGAAGAGAATGTTCAATCACAAAGATAAAACGTCAAGGCTTTTTAACGAGTTAATAAAGCTTAAAGTTTTTTTAATGGTTTCTATGCTTGACAGATTTGATCAAAAAGTATATCTATGTAATAACACGGTTAAAAATCACCTATATGAGTGTGAAGTGTAAGCCGCTTCAAAAAGGATAATGATAAAAACCTATTCTCTATACGCTCATGAAATCAGGAGGTGTTCATGGCTGAAACGAACACTGTAAGAACCATAGATGGTAAAGGGTTGGTTGTGTGACATATGATTTTCTAGGTATACACCAAAGCTCGACGTTTAAAGATAGCAAATCTACCAATCAATCGAGTATATCTGACATATGTTCACTACGGAAATTTCAAAGAGAAACCTACTTATTCAGATGCAATTAATCCTTCCTTGTAAAGTGCACACTTGTCCTTTTTTTTCATAGAATCATTTCCATTCGTGTGGGAAATATTGAGTTTTGAAAGGTGCGAATGACAAATGAAGAGTTATGACTTTTTTGAAAAGTTGTGATATTTTTTGAAGAGTTGTGACTTTTCGAATGAAGAGTTGTGACTTTTGTGAAAGATTGTGACTTTTGTGAATGATTGCGACTTTTTTGAATGGTTGTGATCTTTTCGATAAGGTATATTAAGCACCTTTTGTTGTCTAAAAATAGAGGATTTTCCTCTCATTCCTAACAGTGAATTTTCTTACTTCTTGTTTTGCATAACTAAATCTAGAATTCTAGTGTACTTTATTGATGTTGAATGATTCACTAACACCGTGATTTTAGGTATCGATACATCGGTGAGTAAGATTGTTCTATCTTGTGAGAATATATTCTATTTACCTCGGGTACTTGATGGAAATAATTTCCTGAAGAAAATATTATGTATTCATTGAGCTCGATTTTTTTCTTGTCAATTTTATTTCTGTTTTTATTTACATATTTTGTTTTCATTACTTGTTTTAATTTCTATTTTTTTTAACGTGTTAGCATCTTTGTGTTTATTGATGTTTGAATCTTTTCAAACAAACTACTTTAAATTTTTTTTTTTTTTATAAAACTTGAATATAACTCAAATTTTCAGCATATAATATCGTAATGTGTTTTTTCAATTGGCTTTCTCTGTCATATATATTTTGTCTTATAAAGGAGGAAACTTAATTAATTATATATTTCAAAACTGCCGAAAAATCATTTAATCATATTGATGGGCCATTTTTCCCGCCTTCCTAGCACAAATATTATGATATATGTATGTATATGAGCATAATAATTTATAATTAACTCCTTGAATCTATCTCATGGGAGACCAATTCCATTGCCTTTTCCTGACCCAAGATTATTGTCCAAATTTCTGTTTTAAAACAAAACAGAGAGAGAACACACGACCAATTGAAAAGTTTATACCATAAAGTTGTCTTAGCGTTGCGCAGATCAGAATCATACTGACAATCACACCATTGTTTTCTCTTTCAGAAAATGTCTTTTTTTTTTAAATTAATTACTTTTATTAATTTGTAATCAATTTTTTTTAGATATGAGATCTAAAAATAAAATGTTAAAATATAAATAAATTTAAAATAATCAAATAAAAATTGGAGGGTGGGGCACGTGCTGGGCTGCGACAGTGAATAAAGCGAAAAAAAGTGGAATCTAGATCCCACGACCAAACCTTGTCCGTCAAAACCGGGAACTTCTCCAAGAAATAACTCGATCGAACGGCTAAACTTACTCCTTCAGATCTAACCGTTGAATATATAAATGAACGGTCCACGTTAAATCTAAGTGCCTCCATAATCTCAAATAAAACCCGGTCCTCGCTCTATTCATTCCTGTTCATCTCTCTCAAATTATACACACTTTTCCCAAGAAAAATACCTGCTGTAACCTGCGCACTTACTCTCTACTTATCCTGCGCCCCCCGCCGGTCGCCTGAGAAATGAAGCCGGCATTGGAGATGAAAATATCAAGATACCGAAGGGGAGAGTGAAGTTGAGGAGAATTAAATTTAAAGATTCAACGGCTGAGATTTTAGGTACTTGAAAATGGACGGTCAGAAAAGCCAGGCGAAGCTAACGAGGACGCAATCTTCGCTTCTGAGGTCTTCTCCAACTATCCGGTCGTCAATTCACAGCTTTTCCTCCATTAATGAATTCGGTGTTGACCAAGAACCGGACATTGAAGAGCAGAAGCCACATAAACCCGGTTCGACCCCAATTCGTCGGGGTTCGTTTTACTCGCCGTTCCTATCGGCTCCGTCGAGGATGGCTCCGGTTCTGGTAGTTTTGGTGGTTTCTATGTACACACTTTTCGTTTTCTTTAGCAGGGATAACATACCCACGTCAGAGAGTCTCCTGTTAGCTCTGATTTTCTTAGCGGTTTTGCTGTTCTTCGCTGGGAAGAAAAGGGAGTCAATTCACCAAAGGTACAATGTGTTGAGGAACTTGTTTGACGAGTATGGGAAACGGCTTGGGTTTCAGAGAAACTACTCGAAACCGGTCCAGTGGTTCATTGGGGAAACAAAATTGGGGCATATGGAAGGGAAACCTGAGAAAGAGAACCGGGTCGTGAGGGAAGGAGTAGAGGTTTACAGCAATGGGGATATCTATGAAGGTGAGTATCACAAGGGGAGATGCAACGGTAGTGGAGTTTACCATTATTTTGTGAATGGAAGATATGAAGGTGATTGGGTTGATGGGAAGTATGATGGATATGGGATAGAGAGTTGGGCTAGAGGTAGCAAATATAGAGGGCAATATAGGCAAGGATTGAGGCATGGCTATGGTGTTTACAAGTTCTATACCGGAGATACCTATGCTGGTCAATGGTGTAATGGTCAAAGCCATGGTGTTGGCTCTCAATCTTGCTCTGATGGTAGCTGTTACATTGGTGAATTTAAATGCGCGGTCAAACATGGCCTCGGCTGTTACCATTTCAGGTAAAAATAACAACTTTCTTGTTGTCCCATGGATGGAATCTTGATTTATGGGCATATGGTTGGTGCTAGCTGTAATTCTTGGATGCTTTTTTTTTCGGTACTGTTGATTGTTGTTTGTTTGTGATGGATCAGGAGCACAGTTTTGTTCCTGCTGCACCCACCGTATGATATTGTATTTTGTCCTTAATTTTTTTACTACTATCAGTTATGTTGTTTGGGTAAACCCAATTCTTACCCCTTTCCTAAAATGCAACATCTTGTTTCGTGATTTTTGTCTACTATTTTGTTCTTTTGAATTGGATGGATCCTCAAACACTGATGAATGTATGTTTTTCAGAAACGGGGATCGGTATGCAGGGGAATATTTTGGAGACAAGATTCATGGTTTTGGTGTGTATCATTTTGCCAACGGGCATTGCTATGAAGGGTCATGGCATGAAGGTCGCAAGCAAGGTTGCGGAATGTATACATTTAGAAATGGTGATACAAGATGTGGGGAATGGGACTCTGGCAATTTGAAAATTCCATCGCCCCCACTAACTGATGCTGTCCTTCGAGCTGTTCAGGTAAAATATAGTTTTCCTGGCATTTATTTCTCATTTTCTGTTGATTGCATATGCCTGTATGTTTGAATTGTCAACGTCTGATGTCTGCAGGCTGCTAGGAAGGCAGCAGAGAGTGCAATTAAACTAAGGAGGGTAGATGAACAAGTGAAAAAAGCAGTCACAGCTGCAAACAGAGCTGCCACTGCTGCTAGAGTTGCTGCTATCAAAGCAGTACAAAACCAGATGGATGGAAATTTTTGTGACACTAGTTAACAATTCAAAGAAAGTCTCTTTTTTTTGTAACAAGAAGTAAAGAGTTCGGTAAATGTAAATTTACTACGCCAAGTATAAAATACTTCTTTCCTAGGCCTCGGCCACCCCGGCAAGCAAATTCAGCCGGTGGTTTGAGCAAGTTTTTACTTAACCACAATGGTAACTTGTATATAATCATGTCCTTCACCATATGTATATCATTAATTAAATTAATATGACAATCAGCCCTTTCTCCAAGTCCAAATTTTATCTGCCCATTTTATGGGTCAATAGCAAGTGCCAAGTGGTATTTTAACATCATCTTCTACCATGGTAGAAGAAAAATAGTCTTTTCAGATCTCTTCTACGGAAAAATAAAATAAAAGTTTTTATAAAAAAAGACTACTAAAAATTTGACCATGTTTCCTTCTTGCGTCTGTGTTTAAGATAAGAAAATACAAATTTTGTAAGTTATTGAATTCATTTCTTTTTCATTATTAATTATTAATATTAATTTTCACTTTAATTTTTTTTTTTTAAATATTGTAGCATTATTACTTAGTCAAATACTTTTAGAATATTTTACGAAAAATATGCAATATCACTATGTTTAAAATATGAAGATATCTAAGCTTTATTATTAATAATAAAATAATAATGTGGGGTGGCAGGGAGGCTGGTGTTGAGGCATTATAGGCGTTCTTTAGTAGGTGAAAGTAAAGCATTATTGTGCTTGGACTGCAGTTTTAGTCTTGCTTCTTACGACATCATCATTCATATATATTCACTCACAAGTTAAATAGTGGGTCAACCTAAACCTAATTTAATAAATGAGGTTTAGGGAACTAGTTTACCCTTCTAATATCAATGTTTTGATCTTAAGATTAATAATAGAGAGAAAATATATGCAAGTCCTATTTTAAGCCCCTTTTCTTGATCCGGATACAAAGCTAAAGTGAGAAATTTAATTTGAATACGCAGTAACTTTTTTGACAACTATGAATCAGATTCAGATCTGATGATTGCTCATGCGAAAGCTGCTAAGAGATGGAACAACCTTTTGACACGCACATTAATATTATCTCTATAGAAACAAAGGTTTTTTTTTATCACAAATCAATGAAAATTTTAAGCTATAGAACTTCTGAGGGAGCAACTTTTGCTTTGGTAATTACTTAAAGAAAGAGAGCCCAAGTAAAAATAGTCCTTTCCGCAAGGAAATGCTAGACAAACTTCTCACTTATTTTTCATCGAACCAAATTTACTGAAAAAATAATAGCAGAAAACTTCTTAACTTTTAGTATAAAATTATTATTTTTCCTCATTGATTAATTAAAATATATTTCTAAACAACCATCGAATTTTTTCACTAAAAATTTCACTAAGAAGATAGTGATTTTTAGTAGTGCATCCACTAATTACTTTACTTATATATAAAAGCATTGTGTCAGGTGAACATTTCATCAGGACCACAGTATCCTTTTGCTAGAAGTAGAAATAATTTTGTTGGACTTAACTATTAACCATTCAGCTGGCAGGTAACGTGTTCAACTTAAATTTTGTAACAATTTATTTAAATGTACGTACTTCAAAGCTGCAACGACTTTTAAGTTTTTTTAAAGTGTCCGGATAAAATTAAAAAATATTTTAAATTATTTATTTTTAAATCAAAATAATAAAAAGAAGTGAAAAGCAATAAGTCAATTAGTAGTATCTAGTAAAAGTGTGTTCGGATGAAAGTGAGTGAGTTTTTTTTAAAAAACTTTGATGCTCAGTAAATAATAAAAATATTATATGTAAACCACATAATATATAAAAGATATAATATATAAACAAGCCCTTTAACTTGATCTCTTCTAGCATTTGCGCCTTTCAATTTTGGATGTGCATGAGTAAACATTTACATTTGTATACAGTTGAACAAATAAATACGTATGTCCCTAGCTACTTAGAGTCCCATGTGGTAATTCATGTCCTACACGACATCTATATGGCATCCTACGTGTATTATGTCACGTAAAATAAGTGTGTCTACTTATTAAACTTTATATTAATTTAAGTATTTATTTGTGCATACTCTAAGTTGGAAGGCATAGATGCTAACTAAATTTATGTCATATAAAAGAGCCGGATTTTCTAAGTTAATAAAATGGCCCACCGGCTAAAGTCTGATTAAAAAAAAAGATAATACTATGAGAGTGAGGAAGGAATGGACGACGGCCGACAAATATTATTGCGTTGGAGTTGTGGAAGAGGGGAGGAGAGGGGGTTGTTGGAGGCGGGGAATGGGGTCCAATGCAACGTAGAGGGTAGAGGGTGAGGATGAGACAATTAACGTATAATGCTACTTATGAAATTTAATTTCTATATTCTCACAAGAAAAATCATTTCTTGGTTTTTTAGAATTTCTTTTTCTAGAAAATATTTTAGCTAATAATCCCTCTATTTCCTATAAGTGAATTTTTTAGGCTTTTTTCATTCATCAAAATGATTGTATTGTTTAAAATTCAAGATTGATGTTTGAAATTGTTTTTATATTTGTCCTTTCATTTATTGAAGTTTTATATTTTCTAAGGGATAAATTGCACTACTTACAAAATTATATTTGTAATTTCACAAAGAACAGTAACAAAAATTATAATTCAAATTATGTACTTAAATATTTAAACATTGAAAAATATTCCACCCCTCCCCATAACTAACACACCCCAAGAGTATAAACAATGGGACTTAGTGGTAGTAGAGGGAAAATTCCTGTCCCAAAACTCCACATTAGGCTGATGTGTGAAGTACATGTACTCTCAAAGTTATAAGATATCTATCTTTTATAGTTAATTATACATCAAGACACAATAAGAGATCAGAGACACATTCAATATAGAGTAAGATAATATCTTCAATAGTATTTTTGTATAAATAAGTTGTCTGCTCTGACCGTTAGTAGATCAAGTGGTTTATTGGTGATCGAATCCCCATGACCATGTCACACATATGTTGGACATGACAACGTGAGAAGACATGAAGTATCTTCTCACCATAAAATTTTGCTTCTTTATTTATACAACATCCCACATTTTATTTCCAAAAAGAAGATTCCAATCTCTATCATCTTCTCTCTGTATTAAACTCAACTTATATTTTCTAAGCCCTAATACATTTGTTCGTTTAATTTGAGTATTTTTCACAATAAGATGAAGAGGCATGATATTTGCTTTGCCAATGATCTTATAACACATATTTGTTAGGACAAAAATTACATTTTTTTTATAAACTTGTTTAGCCAAGATTTTGCTTATTAGGTCAATCAATTATATTATTTTGAACTATGTCAGAAGTGGCGTATATAATTCAAATTGTGTTAAGTCTTTAATAATGTGAATTATAAAATGAAAGTAAAATATTAAGTATCGCGATACGAGTAATTACAAGTAAATAGTTGACAAAATGAAAGAGGGAGAGATTCTAATTAATTCTGCTAGCTCAGGTGACTACAATTGTTGATAAGCATTGATGAACAGTTGTGTTTACAGAGAACTAATGGAAAATATCACTGAGCGAAAATGAATTATAGACAATAATCATAAAAACGTGTCACACACAAAGTATGCTCAAAATTAACTTACGGAATATCTCTTGAAGAGTGCACATATATCTTGAAGCAAATCAAACTCCAGTTCTACGATCTTCTACAGTGATCCCAAATTAACAGTCGAACACTCTCAATACTTGGGTGGACAAGTATTGTTTAGAATACTAAATTCTTATTTTCTAGGTCAGGAGAATCCCTACTTATAGAGGACCTTTCTCATTCCAAAAAGAAGAAGAAAACCTACTTTTCTTGAAACACATGAAACTCACGTGACTTTTTCTTTTTCCTTAGAAATAGAATTTTGAATTATAGTTAAATATGAGCACAGTAGGAACCATAGAAGTGATTATTGAGGCTTCCTATTATAAAAATAATCCAATTAATTTGAATTATTCTTACCATAATAAATTATAAATTATTCTACTAAAAATTCGTAATTGCACTCCTCTATTTATATTTCAAAATTTCTCATTAAACACTTATGTAATTCCTCATGTTAAGATTACATATACTAATCAATAAATTAAATTACTGACGAATTTAATTTAATGATTAATTTTCTTTAGAGCAATACTTAGCTTATTTCTTGCGCCAGATTCATAAATCTACCGGCCGGATTTGCAAATGAAAACTTATAAGCTTCTCATAAAAGGGTGTATCACCAATCTCTATATTGAGACATGGATTCAAACAACTAACTGATTATTTCACCAATATATATTATTATCATCCAATTTACCAAGTATATTGATCCATCTCAGAATTTTACCTTTTAATAAATCAAAATGACAATTAAATATACAACTCATAATCGTTATATCAGGATTAAGAATATAAGTACATTTAATAGTTTAGCAAACATGTTTTAATCAGTCAGTCCAAAACATATATCTCTACTTAGTTATGTTCAATACATAAAAAAATATACTAGCACAAGAAGTTAGAACTATACCATTCTCATAATCAAGATAAATTACATATTTCATGACCCAAATGTAGGATCTAGTTGTGACAGGGCGACTGTGACACTTGAAGGTGCCCCATCCAATCCTCTTGTTCATATCATAAGCATACATAAGGTAAAGTAAGCAATTCATAAGAGAGTAAGCAAGCAGATGATGTCGCTCAATCATACCCCAAAACAAGTAAAGAGGTATACAATCACCATCAGTATACCCAATGTGAGTTGGGGTCAATCCCATAGGGAACATCCATGCGAGGACGATTGAAATGATCAAGGACTACAAGATACTAGTTTGAATTCGAATAACAAACATAACAATAGTCAATAAAAGGGAAGATTAAGTTGTCAACTAAAATTAAGAAAATAAAAAACCGGGATAAGGATATGTCAAGCAAGGGATGAAAGGATATGGGGAAATGGAAAATCAATTAGAACCCAAATGATCCATTACGCATAGTTTCATACAATCCCTATGAATATGTTATATTTCTTGTAACTACAATCTCCAATTAGACGAAAACAGTGTTCCATATGAACCCAATAAGGTCTCATATGCCAAATCACACTAGGAACTCATTAGCACCTATGCAATTGAATAGAAAACCTTTCTAAAATCTTAGTCGATTGAACACTAAGCTAGTCATTCAACCAATTAGCATAGCTCATGACTATAACACAAATCTTCCACTTTGATTACTCAAGGATACTCGAGATAACCGAAGATCTAAAATAGATTTAAGTTTGTGACCTTAAATCATCAATTATAAATGAAGGTAAGCATGAAGCCATAAATCAATTAAGCACAATTGAAGCAATTAAGGGAGAAACTCACTTGATTTGTAAGAATATATTCAACTAAGTGTAAAACTAAAGTGTTAAATCAATACCCACATACAAATACAAATACAAATCCAAATCCAAATCCAAATCTCATTACATTTACAATTTATGAACTACAAAACATGAAAAGTAAGAGTGAGTGAAAGATTTTACAATAGAGGCTCACACTCTTCAATTGCCAAAAGAAGTTGTAGAAAATTTTTCCTTCAATCCTTATCCAAAGAAAGAATTCTCTCCTAAGGTTTGTTCTTTCTTAAATATGTGTTGGATGAATGAATGATGAACTACCCAGTATGCTTCCCAGGGTTGAGAGTGAATGTAATACGAAAACGAGATGCTCGCAACCCCAAGCTAGGTATTCAACCAATTAGCATAACCTATGACTATCACACAAACCCTCCACTTCAACTACTCAAGGATACTCGCAATAATCGAAGATCTAAGATAGATTCAAGTTCGCAACCTTAAATCATTAATTATAAATAAAGGTAAGCATGAAACCATAAATTAATTAAGCACACTTAAAGTAATTAAGGGAGAAACCACTTGATTTGCAAGAATATATTCAACTAAGTATAAAAGCAAAGGGTTAAATCAATACCCACATACAAATTCAAATCTAAATCTCATTATATCTACAATTTATGAGCTACAAAGCATAACAAGTAAGAGTGAGTGAAAGATTTTACAATGGAGGCTCACATTCTTTAATCTCTAAAAGAAATTATAGAAAATTTGCCCTTCAATTCTCACCCAAAGCTAGAATTCTCTCCTAAGGTGTGTTCTTCCTTCAATGTGTGTTGGATGAATGAATGATGATATACCCAATATGCTTCATAGGGCTGAGAGTCCGTGTAATATGAAAATAGGATAAAAATGGCAAAATTTTGAACCTGCCCAGCCATTAATGACGTTAACACTTCGTGTTCGCGAAGGGTTTACCACGTTCGCGGAGGTCAACATAAATTAAACCTCCATGTCAGCGTTTGTCCAGTCTATATTTGTAGTATATAAGTACCTAGTGCTCCACGTCCGTGGGTTTGATGACTGTATTCGTGGAGCACAAATGTGTTTCATGTACTTATTTTTCATTTTAAGCTCTAGTTTCTCCAAATCAGCTCCAAACTTCATTCTTTCTAGAAAAACTCCTAGTAAAACATAAGTACCTAAAATGTACACCATTCAAAACATAATTAACCTCAATTCTTTAGATTAACAATACAAAATTATAAGAAAAAGAGTCATAAATAAGTGTAAATTCACCACTCATCAACACTTCAAACTTAAGACTTTGCTTGTCCTTAGGTAAAACAAAACCAAACACACGAGGCAAACAAAATAAGTACAACACAATCCCATTTCACATTTATCAACTAAGCCATGACTAGGACTTTGGTTGGTGCCAATAACTAGCACAAGCATGTGATTTTCTATACAAGCAACTCCCTCAATTTCAAAATCACCTTTTTCAAGGACGTAATTTGTAATGACCTTGAAGGTCATTTCTGACATTTTTAAAATCAAATTACCATTTTATCCTTCTAAAAATTTATCGTAGATCATTTTTGGATAAGTCTAAAAGTCAGATTTTGAAAATTTTATAAAAAGTTAGAGTTTTGCAAAATAAAAAGATTTAAAAGGCTTAAAGTTGAAAAATTCAAGTTTTGAGATCATCTTGAGTTTCGAGTGTCGAAATCTGATTCTATTGATTCCATCAGTTCTAGAATACCAAATCTAATTTAGGAGAACTTGCAGAACTGAATTCGGAGTTAAAACAAAGATTTTAGGCCCAAAGTTTCATTTTAAATTTATTTTGGATCATAGGTTTGACTTTGGTCAACATTCAAAATTTGGGAGCTTGTATCAAAATTTCGTCAGTTTCAGTGGTTCCGGGTAATGAAACTAATGGTAGAAATGACTTCATTGTAATTAGAGCTTTCGAGAATATTTTGAATTTTTGAGTCTAAAACTATTTTAATTGTTCTTTATTAAGTTCGGGACCACAGGGGTTCTGGATTTTAATTTTGATAGTTCCATTATATTCAAATCGTCATTTCTGATAGGATTCCATATTTGGTTTGTGTTCATGAGGTTTTGAATGAATTTCCGAGGGTATGATTCTTGATTCATTTGTGTTGTGTTGTTGTTGTTGATATCTGGTGCATCCCCAAATACTCTCCGCATTTGCGCCTCCAGGTCCGCGTTCGTGGAGGTCAGGCTTTATAGACCTCTGCGTTTGTGCTAAAGGATTCGCGTTCGCGAAAGTGTGGTGGACGGACCCCTTTGGACCTCCACATTCGGGGAGAGGTTTCCCGCATTCACAGAGTGCACCAACCCCGTTGCCTTCCGTGTTCGCAGAGCATTAATGTTGCCTGAATGGTGAACTCTTTTAAAAGACGTTTTTATTTCACTTTCCACTATTTTCAACCCTTCAAACTTCATTTTTAAAAACGATTTCAAGATTGTTTCAAGGCAAAGTGATTGGGCAACTATTTTCTAACCTATTTCACTGATTTACATTGATTTACATTGATTAATTTTAATGGTGTAAATTGGGGATTTCTCGGACTTTGATTTCCAAACTTTAATCATTGATTTCTCCCTCATCTTAACTCCATTTTCAAAATCATTTTCACCATTGAATTCATTATTATGTGGATAATATTTTCATATATTAAGTTTCAGATTTTGGCTACATTTTTTGGCATGGAATTTTTGACCATTTTACCTTTTTTCTAAATTAATTGATTTTAGTGTCATTGGATTCATTATGTGATTGGAATACCATATTTGAATAGATTTTAGTGAGTTGGAGTACCGTAGAAGGGGAAAAGCTATAGTTTCAACTTGATTCGGAACTTATTTGAGGTTAGTGAACATCTAACCTTTTGTTAAGTATGAGTGAACCTTGTATGCTTCTATGTGTATTAAAGTGAGTATTTGGGGGTAGAAATGTATCATTATTGGCTCGATCATGGCTTTTTGTATTGATTACTTGTGATATGATGATCCTTATGAGCTTGATGTCCCATTTGTGATGAAACGCTGAAGGGAAATGGTTCTGACTAGCTTTGTGCTGATATATGATATATTGAGACACTGATGATATTGAGACATTGATGATATTGAGATATTAATGATATTGCGATATTGATGGTATTGAGAAATTGAGATCATTACGATGTTGATTCTATGATATAATTGTGATCATGCATGTTGCATCTATTATTATTTGTGCATTGGTACTTATGATGGCTATGGCCGAGATGTGAGTAAGGAAATATGTGGATTGGTAGATGAGGTTTCTACTGGTCGAGCCAAGGTAATATGTCGACAGTCCGACGTGATTTTTGAATGGTCTGAGGTTGTTTTTGGACAGGTGACATGAGTCGAGGTCATTGTCGGTAATGATCACAAATACATGGTCCTTGTGTGGTCCTCATGAATTCCAACTGAGGTAATCATCTGATCAACGAATGTGTATTCTAGGACAGACATGCATCATAATTATTTGACATTGCATTGCATTATATACATCTCATGACATCCACTCCATCTCATATCATATTTGGTTGATATAGTTGTATATTGTTTATGAGATTGTGTATTTATTATATCTTTGATCTTGATGTAAGTGTTAGATCTCCTTATATACTTGTGTATTGAGGTACTATGCTAGATGGTGAGTATATCTATATTACTGTGATTTGTATATTATATTATGTTGGAACTTTTCTGAGTACAAGGTTGTAGTTCGGCGGATGGTGAGGTACTATGCTAGATGATGAGGTACTACAGTTGTTTGATGCTCACCCCTTGCTACATTTTTGTAAGTTGTGAGCCTGGTCCATCCTGCTAGACTTCTCTCTTTTGGATTGAGCTTCTGGATTACTTGTGAGGTAATTGTTTATGTATTCGGCAAGCCTTTGAGGATCCATTTCTATATTTTCATTCTCTTTGAGGACTAGACATTATGACTTGTATTTCATTTGAATATTCTTTACGTAGAACTTGTACATGTGACATTAGTCCTTAGGATAGTTGTATTTTGTTTCTTCTGCATATCTATTTTATTAGATTGTTATCTTCCACTTTTTTTTTGTATTGTTAAGTTGTTGGATTTTGCGCTCACTCACCTTGGTGGGTTAGGTGAGTGCCATCACATCCAGATTTCGGGTCATGACAAAATCAACCTCCAAGAATAATCAAGCAACAACACAACCTTTCAAGAAATGACTCAAACCTCTAGTCAACCAAACAATTTCATTTAACTCAACTTGAAAGGTATCAATTTCACCGGTCCATCTTAATTTGCATGCCCTCACAAAAAGAAAGAAAGTCCCAAAACACATAAAAGTATTTATTAAACAAGAGACAAGGACTCAAACACTCACACTCAACAAAGAACATCTTATACACACAAATGTCACACCATAGGCTTGCCCATATTTTCAAGCAACATTGACTCAACTTCATTCAGTTAGAAATATCAAAGGTCTTTATCAAGATTGTAATATAGGTTTTGGGTAGGGTAGGATACAATTTGGATAATAGTGACTAGACCCTCCTTAAACTCTATACGCAACTTTCCCTTTGCAACTTTTCCTTTTTTTTCTTCAAATTTCACATCAATGCACATTTCAACTTTTTTTTTTCCAACCTTGATATCTCACAGGCAACCATTTTTAATTTTTTGGAGAAATCAATTTATTCAAACATTTTCTGAAAACACTTGTTTCGCTTCTTTTCTTTTTTCCATTCATCTTTTTTTCCAAAACAAGCTCTCAAGTGATAGACATCCTTCCTAATTTTCCCACATCACCCCCAACTTAGGCTTAAAGCCTCTATTATCACAAGTAATTCAAATTCAAGGAAGGAACAAGGGTTCAAAAGAGGATTGTCTTTTCAGAAGGGCCAAAACTTGTAATTAGGTTGCCAATAAAAAGATTAAGGCTCAAAGAGGACACAAAGAATATATTTAATGCAAAGATAGATTTTTTAGGCTAAGTGGGCTCAAAATATAGATCAAAGAATTCCTAAGGTCATTTTTTTAACCCAAATCCATCCAGACCAATATTTCAAGACTAACGGGGAAAGTTCTAGGTGGCACAAGTCAACACAAGGAATTATTTCAAAAACTCACCACATATGACATGAAAACTAATCCAGAAAGGTTCAATTTCACTCTCAAGTCAAGTACAAGGGACTCATTTATCAAAATATCCATCTATCAAGTAAGAGTCATAAAAAGAGTCAAAGTGTTGTCCCAAAATCATTCAGTTTCAAAAGTAGGAGGGGCATGCTTCTTTCATAATTCACAAAACTTGGATAAATCTACTAGTACCAAACAAGTCACAATCTAACATTTAGGCATCAACAAGGTCAACCACTACTCAAACTTCACCGCAGACAACATCAACTCACACACTCACAACTGATCTACGATTTACCCTTAAGAATGTCATCACTAAATACATCATAAGGTATCGCTAATCATACACCTACTAAAATAAAATACTAAGAAACAAAACAAAATAAAATAAAATCAAGAAGCTACTAAACTATATGGAAACTACCACAAATCTAGAAACACAAGAAATTGATAAATCAAACTAAACAGCTAATCCAACATAATATATACAAGCTCGGTAAGGGCACACCATAGTCAAAATAATCCAAGCTCGATAAGGGTATATTAAAATAAACATCTCAAGTATCACCAAATGCAGAATATCCATCCAGGAATCAGACTATACAAGTCAAAGCACCCTACAGAAGCACCCCCAACTAAAAATGTTATTATGTCCTCACAGTACAATCACAAGGTCAAAAGAGAATACATGGGACTCCCTAAAGATATCACTTTGAACCGGATCCTGAGAGAAAAGCCAAATCATCATCAATATATGATGACCTAGATCTACATAAGTGTCTCAACCTACTCATCATATTGTTTAGGAATTTGCTCTTTTTCTTTATATGTTCCTTGAACTTCTAGCACTACTCAATCTTTCCCTATCATCGACGCATATGCTCAAGTTGATCACTCATAGCCCTTTGAGCAGCAAAAACTGAAGCAAGTGTAGGTTGATCATACTAGATGCTCCTGGTGGGCTAGTGGAAAGGCCTGCAACTAGATGCCTGATCTGACAATCCATCCCATGTATTTGGCAGGAAAGATACCGCATAGTAGGAGGACTAAACTGAAGAGGGCTTGTGGCCGTGGAAGGCCCTGCAGTAGTTATGACTGAATCGCCAGTATTTGAATCCAGCTCAGTGAACTGGCCAAAGTAGGGATCCAAAATATTAATCTTTCTCTTCTTTTGCACTCCCTAGCTACCTTTCTTCTTCAAAAGGTGGATCTCCTTGCCCGGTTTCTTCTCCCCATCTTAGATCAGATAGATACCCTTGCCTCATAGCATAGCTTCATGATTAAGGAGGGATAAACCAAACTCTTGGCCCTCCCTTGGGCTACCTCAGCTATCTGATCAACAATTAACTACCCAACATTCACCTGCATCCCATCCATTAGGGCAGCAATGACAAGTGCACAAGCTAAAGTGACATGAGTATCATGTGTAGGAGGGATAACTCTAGTACAAATGATAGAAAGCCAAGACTTAGTCTCGATTGTGAACTCATGTGAATCAACCCCTTTATATGATGTAAACCACTCTGGAGGCACCCCATTATGCAACTGGTCCACTAGCCACTGGCTTCTTAATTCCCAAAAGCGTTCTTTGTAAACCCTGTTGTCTACATCCGGAAACCCATAGATAGCATTTATAACCGTCGGGCTAAAGTTAACTTTCACACCTCAAACTATAGTGACCACCGCTTCCCCAAAATTAGTCTCCAAGGAATTTCCTTACAATTCGACAATGATAGTATGGTTGGCTTTAATCAGTTCATCAACAAAACAAATCCAACCAGAAGCCTGAAGCCGACCAAAGAAATTTGGCATCTTCTCCTCAAGTTTGTCCAAGAAAATCCCCTTTTTCTTCCCCTTTTCCTCTACAACTATCACGATCTGAACTCTGGGTGTGATGACACTCACCTATCCTACCAAGGTGAGTTAGTCCAAAACCCAACAACTTATTAATAATCATAAAGATGGAAGATAACAATCTAATAATATAAATAAGCGAAAGAAAGTACAATACAATTATCTCAAGAACTGGTGTCACATGTACCAGCCACTAAATATAAAATACTTAAAAGAAATATAAGCCATAAATGTCTAGTCCTCAAATAGAACAAAACACAGGATGGGATCCTCAAAGGCCTGCTGAAGACATAGGTAGCTACCTCAAAAGAAATCTGAAAGCTCGAATCCAAAAGAGAGAAATCTAGCAAGATGGACCGGGCTCACAACCTACAAAAATGTAGCAAGGAGTGAGCACCAAATAATAGGGTACTCAGCGAAATGGAACTAGTCTAAAGTAAAGTAATGAAGAACACAAGTAACTCATCAAATCCCAATCACAATCCGCAGAACTACAATCCTGCAGTCAGAAAAGTCTCAGCACAATATAGTATATAGATCACAGTAATATAGATATAATCATCATCTAGAATAGTACCTCGGTACAGAAACATATAGATAGACTCAACACATACATCAAGATCAAGGATATAATTAGTATACAACCTCATAAAAGATATAAAACTATATCAACCAGATATGATATGAGATGGAATGGATGCCATGAGATGGATATAGTGCAATGCAATGTCAATCAATCATGATGCATGTCTGTCCTAGAATACACATCCGCTAATCAGATATGGTTGTCTGCATCAGATGGTAACAGAGCCCTAGGTTTGTACTGATCCTCGGAGTCCAACATGCCAAGTCGATTAGAATCTTGTTCATGGGTGTGATGTGCGCCATGTCTATGAACAAGAGGCTATGATAACGTATTTAAGAATTGTCTCATTTTGTTTCTTCCTTATGTCGTGCTATGAGATTTTGCGATGACTCTTTCTAAATTATGGTATTTGTCGTTCTTTCCGAAAAATGCCTTCAAGAAGAGCTCCCCTTCCTTGGCCGGCTCCAGAAGTTGAGGAAATTGCTCCTCGGGCACCGGTTGAGGAACAGGTGTCCCATGCCAAGTACCGTAATGTTGTCTCTATGTTGGCCCAAGTTGTGGCCAACCAAGCTCGGCCCGTCAACTCGGCTAATGTCACTACTCTGACTTTAACGGTGAGGGACTTCACTCGTATGCACCCTCTGGAGTTTTATGGTTCTAAGGCTGATGAGGATGCCCAAGAGTTTGTGGATGAGCTCACTAAATTGTTGTCAATTATGGGGGTGAGTTCGGAGAAAAAGGCGGAGTTGGCAGCTTACCAACTCAAGGATGTAGCACAAGTATGGTATGGTCAATGGCTTATGGAGAGGGTGATGGATGTGAAGGTCTGATGGGAAGAATTCAAAGCGAGTTTTCTTGATCGGTTCTTCACACTTGAGCTTAGGGAAGCTAAGATGAACGAATTTATCAATCTTCGTAGAGGCTTTATTTCCGTGAGGGACTATGCCCTCAAGTGCACAAAACTCTCCAAGTATGCTCCTATGCTTGTTTTGGATCCCCTTGCAAGAATGCATAAGTTCAGCTCGGGTGTTTCAGATTTGGTTGTGAAGGAGTGCCAGACGGCGATGCTTATTAAGGAGATGGATATTTCGAGGCTCATGACTTATGCCGAACTAATTGAGGGTGAAAAGTTGAAAGAGAGAAGGGTGCATGAGGCGAAGAGGGTCCGACTTGATGGTGGGTTCTCGAATGCAAGGGTGGTGGATTTGGCCGTTTCCAACAAGGCCAAGGCTCTAAGATGAGGGTTGTTACTAAGGTGCCTCCTCCTAAGGCACAAGTTAGGGATGGTACCCGAACTCCTCGTTGTGATCGTTATGGTCGTAATCATTTAGGTGTATGTATACAAATCACCGGTGCTTGCTTTGGATGTGGTAGCTTGGACCAAAAAATCTCAAATTGCCCAAGGAATATGAAGAAGGACCAAGTTTCTCCCGGTGGTCAAGGGCCACCAAAGGCCCCGGTTGGAGGTGCTCCAAGGAACAACCGGTTTTATGCTCTCCATGCACGCCAAGAAGTGGAGAAAGCTCCGGATGTCGTCACGGGTATGTAAAAAATCTTTAACTTTGATGCATATGCTTTACTTTATCCGTGTGCAAATTTATCTTTTGTGACTCCTTTGTTGGCTACTAAATTTGGTGTGAGTTCTGAAACCTTTAGGGAACCTTATTTTGTGTATACTCCTGTGGGTGATTCTATTGTGGCCCGGAAGGTATATAGGGGTTGTCCCCTATCGGTATTGCATAGAGTGTTTCTTGGTGATTTTGTAGAACTTGAAATGTATGATTTTGATGTCATTCTTTGGATGGATTGGTTTCATGCATCATATGCCTCTATTGATTGTAGAACTTGGCGGGTTAAGTTCTAAGTCCCTAATGAACCGGTGTTAGAGTGGAAAGGTGGAAATTCCGTAATTAAGGGTAGGTTTATTTCCTTCCTTAAGGCCAGGAGAATGATTGGGAAAGGGTGTATCTATCACATGGTTCAGGTTAGAGATGTAGAAGGTGAATCCCCTAGGCTTGAATCGGTTCCGGTGGTAAGAGAATTCCCCGATGTGTTTTCGGAGGATTTGCCCGGCATCCCTCCCGATAGAGAGGTGGATTTTGGTATAGACTTTCTTCCGAATACTCAACCCATTTCCATTCCCCCGTATCGTATGGTTCCGACGGAGTTAAAGGAGTTGAAAGACCAATTGAAGAATTTTTTGGAGAAAGGGTATATAAGACCTAGTATATCACCTAGGGGTGCTCCGGTGTTGTTTGTGAGAAAAACGATGGGTCTCTTCGGATGTGTATTGATTATAAGCAATTGAAAAAGGTGACCGTTAAGAATAGGTACCCGTTTCCTAGGATTGATGATTTGTTTGACCAACTTCAAGGGTCTACTCATTTCTCCAAAATAGATCTCCGTTCGGGTTATCATCAATTGAAAGTGAGGGAGTGTGACATTCCCAAGATGGCCTTTTAGACTCGTTATGGTCATGTTGAATTTGTGGTGATGTCTTTTGGGTTGACTAATACTCTGGAGGTATTTATGGATCTCATGAATCGGATGTTCAAGCCTTTCCTTGATAATTTTGTGGTGGTCTTCGTTGATGATATTTTGATTTACTCCCATAGTGAGCTAGAACATATGGGTCATTTGAGGTTGGCTCTCTAAACTTTGAGGGAAAAAAAGTTATATGCAAACTTTAGCAAGTGTGAGTTTTGGTTGGGAGAAGTTGTCTTTCTTTGTCATATGGTTTGCGGTGATGGCATCAAGGTTGATCCTAAGAAAACCGAGGCGGTAAGGGATTGGCCTGGACCATTGACTCCTTCGGATATTAGAAGTTTCCTTGGGTTGGCCAGCTACTATAGAAGGTTTGTTGAGGGATTTTCATCTATAGCGTCTCCATTGACCAAATTGACTCAAAAGAAAGACAAGTTTGTGTGGACTAGTGAATGTGAGAAGAGCTTCCAAACTTTGAAAGACCGACTTACATCGGCTCCGGTTTTGACTTTGCCAAATGGTTTAAATTGGTTTGTGGTGTATTTTGATGCATTCCGTATTGGTTTAGGTTGTGTGCTTATGCAACATGGTAAGGTGATAACCTATGCTTTCCGGCAATTGAAGATGTATGATCAAAATTATTTGACTCATGATCTTGAATTAGCGGCGGTGGTGTTTGCTTTGAAAATTTGGCGTCATTATTTATATGGGGTTCATGTGGATATGTTCACCGACCATAAAAGCTTGCAATATGTGTTCACCCAAAGGGATCTTAACTTAAGGCAAAGGAGATGGTTGAAACTTCTTAAAGATTATGATATGAGTGTGCTTTATCACCTCGGCAAGGCCAATGTGGTGGCGGATACTCTTAGTAGACTTTCTATGGGAAGTGTAGCACATGTGGATGAGGGAAATAAAGAGGTAGCAAAGGATGTGTACCATTTGGCTAGGTTGGGTGTGAGGTTGACCGAAAATGACAATGGTGGCATCTTTGTGAAAGGTGGATCCGAATCTTCCTTGGTAGTTGATGTTAAGGTTAAGCAAGATTTAGACCCTTCTTTGGTGGAATTGAAGAAGTTGGTTGTCGATGGTAATTATTTCCTTTGCTATAAATGCTTTTTAACGGTGACCAAAGTAGAACTCGCTTAATTCTTATTTACTGGATCAAGAGAATAATGAATGGGAAAAGGAAATAACTAACAAGATTAGGTGTGATCCCTCTCATCTAATCAACCTGAACTGATCACAGGAAGGTTGTACTGGAACAAAAGGTAAGGGTTAGTATTGTCACGCTGCGCGAATCGATCAAATCACTTAGTGAATTTTTCTCTCGCCTTGATCAAAGGGTTAGGTAAACATAACTTACTAGTTATGCATGCTACACACTAGAAAAAGATTATGATTATCTGGTTATACGAAGTCAGGGATTCATGGGGAACACGATACCCTAGTTACTTCTCCCACTGATTTCACAATACTTTTACTTGATTGATTGTTGTAGTTTAGGTTTACTTATTGCAATTTCACAAACCCTCCTTTGGGAAATAAGTAGACTAATTCATCCTAATTACTCATAATTGCTCCAGTTCTAGACCATATTCCCTATGGGATTCAACCTTATCCTTTGTTAGGTACTGTATTTTGACAATGATCGCTAGCCACAATTTGGAGGTATAGTTTGGGAGACATCAAAATTTTGGCACCGTTGTCGGGGAATATGACTTTTAGACTTATTTAATTTGGGTTATTTGATAATTAATCCTTATTTTACATTTCTTTGTTATTTTTATTTTCTTGCAGCATACAGGTGTAGTGTATGCCCAATACCCGAAGTCGAGGAAATCCTTTGACTTTATTTGATATAGAGATCCAGAGAACATTGAGAAGAATGCCCCAATACAATGTGAAAAATGTTGCTAATAATGTTGTAAGCATCACACTAAACTAGAATAATAATGATGACCCACCACCACTCGAGGACGTGAATCTGCTCCCATAGGATCATCAAACTGTTGCTCATACAAATAGGTTATCAGATGAGCCATAGATTTCTTCATGGCTCGTAGATTTTCTCATATGCTGAAGGCTCAAAGATATGCTATATTGCTGAAGTGTTATCAGATGAAGGCCTCCGTGTGTCGTAAGTCAAGTGACATGTCGTAGGCCAAATCATGGCTAGAGGTAAGACTTTCAAAGAGTTTCTAAAAAGCTAGTAGATGAAATCCTTTACGGGTTGTAAGTCAGAAGACGACCCATAGGAAGGTCTCGTAGATTGAGGATAGATTTTGATATATGAAGAGTTCGAAGCCTAGGGACGAGCCATAAATCCTTATACAACCCGTAACCTTGTCCGTCTGAGTTGTCGAGTCCAGTTTTCCTATTCCATTCTGGATTTGTATTTTACTTATTATAATTAGGGTTTTTAGGATTTTTAAGATATATGCATGAGAGAGGAAGACAGGTACAACTCGAGAACTCATATTTTGTGATTACTTTGATTTTATATTTAGATTATTACATTATGATTTCTTATGGAAGATTTTGGATTTCTTGTTCTTTAATCCATCATTGTAAGTGATTAATATGCTATTCTATAATATGATTTATTCATCTACACTAAGTATGCATATCTAAATCTACAACTAGGGTTGTGGGAACCAAGAAGAACTAGCAAAGTAAAATTTGGATAATTCGTAATTCTAGAAAGTGTGCATGTATGTATTAATTATTCTCTTCACTATAAATGCTTTCTAATGGTGGCCAATGTTAGAACTCACCTAATTCTTACTTACTGGATCAAGGGAATTATGACTAGGAAAAGAGAATAATTAACAAGATTCGGTGTGATCCGTCTCATCAAATCAACCTGAACTGATCCCGGGAAGGTTGTACTGAAACAAAAGATAAGGGTTAGTATTATCACACTACGCGGATCAATCAAATCACTTAGTGAATTTTCCTCTCGCCTAGATCAAAGGGTTAGGTAAACATAACCTATCAGTTCTGTATGATACATACTAGAAAAGGTTATGATTATCTGGTTATACTGAGTTAGGCATTCATGAGAAACACGATACCCTTGTTACTTCTCCCATTAATTTCATAACACTTTTACTTGATTAATTGTTGTAGTTTAGGCTTACTTATTGCTATTTCATAAACCTCCCTTCGGGAAATAAGTAGATTAATTTATCCTAATTACTCGTAATTGCTCCAAGTCTAGATCATATTCCCTGTGGGATTCAACTCTATCCTTTGTTAGGTACTGCATTTTGACAATGATCGCTATCCTCAATTTTGAGGTATAGTTTGGGTGACATCAAAATTCTGGCATCGTTTTCGGGGAATATGACTTTTAGACTAGTTTAATTTGGGTGATTTGATAATTAATCCTTATTTTACATTTCTTTGTTATTTTTGTTTTCTTGCAGCATACAAGTGTAGTGTAGGCCCAATACCCAAAGTCAAGGAAATTCCTTGACTCCGTTTGATCTAGAGATCCAGAGAACATTGAGAAGAATGACTTAGGACAACACGAACAACACTGCTAATAATGCCACAAACATCATACTAAACTAGAATAATAATGATGACCCACCACCACTCGAGGACATGAACCACTTTCACAGGATCTTTAAGTTGCTGCTCATACATGAAATCAATATAGGCTTGACTCTGTGGCAGTGGATGTCACCGATGCTATAGTTTTACCTCCTTTACTGGATGATACTAAATTTTCTATGTCGAGAGGGTTACTACCAATGTTGCAAAACAAAGGCTTGTTCACAAGCTTACCATAAGAGGATCCACATAACCATCTACACAATGTTGTGTTTATCTGTAAAAGTGTGATGGGAAACTAGAATTTTTCCATGGATGTCATTGGGCTCCGTGTATTCTCATTATCTCTCATGAGTGGTGCAACAATATGGTTTTCTGAGCTCCCACAAGTTTCTATTACTACATGGGCAGAGATGCTAAAATCCTTTTTGGAGAGATTCTTTCCCAGGTCAAAGAAGCTGAAGTTGAAGGATCTGATCAATAACTTTGAGCAGTTGCCTGGTGATTCAATAAGCACTACATGGGAGCAATTTACAAAGTGCTTAAGGAGTGTTCTGGACCACAAGATTATTGATGAATCCTTGGTGGAGAACTTTTATCAGTCACTAAATGATAATTGCAAAGCAGTGACTAACACCATAATTGGAGGCTCATTCATGGATTACACATTTCTTGTGGCAGCTGAGCGACTGGAAAAGATGGCTAAGACTAACCGTGCATGGGGTTCAAGACACAAGTCGACAACTAAAAGCTCCTTCTCAATTAGTACCAATCCAGAATAGGCTAAGATCAATTAAGAGAGGATACAAAAGTTAGCTCGGATTAGTACTAATGTGGGATTGTTGATGAAGTAGAATCAGGAGCGAGTTAATGTGATGAGTCAACAACCATCTCCTGCACCCTTGTATAAGGAGTCTTATTATGAGGAGGACTCGTGCTTTGTAACTGATCAGATAGAGAGTTTCCTAACCAACACCTAAGGGTCCAGTCAGGACTATTAGCACCAAGGTCAAGGGAATCAAGGTCGGAACTATAATAGGTACAATTCTTATAGGGATAACAACCGACGCGATTACTATGACAGAAATAGGGGATAAGATAGAGATGGTGATTTGGGTCATAGAGATGGATATATAAGTGATGCGCATGTGCCACCATACAATCGTGATTTTGGGGTTGGTTGTTTGCGTATTGAGGAGATGTTTGATAAGTTGTTGAAAAAATATGACACCTAAGATGAGACCTTACAGGGGATAAAAACTAACATCTCAAGTATTAATAAGAAGATTGAGTCTCATATTGTGGCTATTAAGCAGCTAGAGCAAGAATTTAGTTAGATGTCCACATAGTTGAACCAGTGTTAGAAGGGTACATTTACAAGCAACACAGTGCAGAATTCAAAGAATAATGGGCAGTGCATGGTAGTGACTACATGAGGTGGTAAGGAGACTATTGACCCACCAATATTAGTAGATGATGTTGAGGTTCATGAGGAGATGGTAGAGAGAAAGCATGCGAACACTGAAGATGACAAGGCTAGGGATGGGGTGAGCAATGATGTGGTTACACCAAGGTAGTTGAAGCCCATACCTAGGCCTCTATCTCATTTACCTTAGAGACTCAAGAAGAAGAAGGAGGAAGGTAAGTTTTAAAATTTCATCTCAATGTTGAGGCAACTCACCATCAACATTCCTCTCATCAAGGCATTGGAGAAAATGCTCGAATATGTCAAGTTCATGAAGGACCTAGTGACAAAGAAGAGAACTATGAGCCAAGAGCTCTCTTAGGAACTTCAGCATTGTTGTGCTATTGCAACAAGGTGCTTGGTGCAAAAGCGAGAGGACCTCAAAGAATTCACTATCCCATGCACCATTAATGATACCCACTTTTCAAATGTATTATGTGATTTAAGAGCCAATATCAACCTAATGCCTTTTGCGGTCTTCAAGAAGTGGGGCTTGGGAGCCCCTACACCAACAAGAATGCAACTGTTGACGGCTGAAAAGATAGTGAAGAAGCCTGAAGGCATACTGTATGACATTCTAGTCAAAGTGGAAAAGCTCATAGTCCTTGCAGACTTTATGATCCTGGACTGTGAAGTCAATTTCAAAGTCCTAATCATCTTAGGAAGGCCCTTCCTAGCCACTGGACGAGCTTTGGTGGACATGGATCTAGGTTAACTCAAGTTTTGATTAGGTGAAAAAGAGGTGGTATTCAATGTTCACTACAAGAAAATTGGTCTTTAACGAGGGGAAATTCAGTCGCTAAAAGTATAAATCCGGTCGTTATTGACTAAT